>QZCP01000047.1:33243-147742 GCA_003956705.1 Brevipalpus yothersi | reverse complement strand
GAGAGAGAGAGAGAGAGAGAGAGAGAGAGAGAGAGAATAAGAAATCTTCTTTGCCTCTCAGAGGATCCTTAGAAGGAACTAGAACTAGTCTAGTTACTTAACTATTGACAAGAAATCACCAGTAACAGATAGAATGAACGATGGTTGTAACATGCCCATCTTTTTCACACAATACGAAACGAACATCGAGAATCATCATTAGAAGTGGAAGAAATTTTGCTTCACAATTCATCTTACTGTATTTTCCCAGTGTAAAAGATCAGTATTGGATGAACACTTCTATCGCTATAGAATATATATGTATATACAGATGAGATCAGACACACATACACACACACTCTCTCTATTTTTGCAAAGTACCAATCTGATTCCCGTCTCGTGTAGTCGGAAATCGATCTCAGGAATTCCTGTTGATGTATTCCTATTCTACTCCTTCTTCACTATGCTTGATTGGCTTTCTAGAGGGAGAGAGAGAAAGAGAGAAAGCTTAGGGGTGATGGGTGATAGGGAGGGGAGGATGGAGAGATGATGATCACTTGGATGCTTCCATCCATCTTTTTCTTTTCTCGCTGAAATCTCATATATTCAACTTTATCAGCATGGCACATAGCAATAGTGAGAAAGAGAGTGTGTCAAAGAGATTGAAGGCTTTTTCCTCACTTTGGTTGTACTTGTACTTTTTGCTTCTTTTTCTTATTCTTCCTAGTAGAATTTTCTCTCTTCCCATAAGAACTCACGATATAGTGTGGTAGATTCCTTTCAATAATCGATGTGATCTGTTTTCCTTCTTGATGGCATCACTTTGTTTCATTTGCGAGTATCTGATGCAGATTTCTCTTTCTCTTTCTCTCTCTCTCTCTCTCTCTCTCTCTCTCTCTCTCTCTCTCTCTTTCGTTTGACTTTTATTCTTTAGTGATGAATCATCATGCAGATCTTCAAAACAAGTGCCCTTTCAATCGTCACACAAGAACAGTATCACTGATGGAGCCAGATAATAGTGGTGAATGTTTCGATGAAAATACTGCAAGATTAACATTAAATTCGATAAAAATGCCTATGGATACCTGTTCATGCTACAATAATACTCAAATGGCTGATAGTAGAGCTTATTTTTGCCTTAAATCTCCGGATCCATATGTCAAGGTTAGTATTCTCACCCAGATAGATTGTTACGCTTAGCTGATAGAGGATTATTTCATTGATCTCGATTATTAATTCATGCATGCTATAAGTATTCATTTCCTCTTTGAACTTTTGAAACAATCTCTTTCCAAACTTTCCTGGTGAGTTTTTTTCAGAGATGGATTTTATCTAATCTACTCTCAGAGCCTGGAAAATATTGCAATACATGATCGGATTGATATTTTTTTCTGTTGCTTCTTTTTCGATTCAGTTGAACAGAGAATCATAAGTTCCACTGACAAGTTGAAAGTTATGCATGAGAAATAAGTTAAGCGAATATTTTTTTGAAAACATAATCCTTCTCAATCTTGTGGAGAATATTATCATTTGTTATGAATGACTTGTTATTCAGATGCTGTTTACACATACTTTTTTTGTAACCAGAATGATTGCAAATTTGATCCAATTTTGGACTTTTAAATTTTTTACTTGATAACAAATGTTAATCTTAAAAGAGATTACATATATACGTTCATTTGAATACTTGAATATTTTAAACACTGTTATTCTTTCTCATATTTCATTATAATAGACTTTTTGGACAAAAGAATGTTGAATCAGGTTTCTCGTTTGTTTCTTTCTTTTTTGCTTTCTTTTTCTTTCTATATTGTTTGTTATGTTTGTTCTGATTTCCCAGATGAATATGAAAAATTCAAAAGAATTTAATATTTATAGATTACCTACATATTTCTTACTTTTGCTCATTCCTCTTTCAGCAAACTGATCCAGATCTTTCCATGGTTTATTTGGTTAAAAATGATATTGATGATCAATTAAACTTGAACCATCAAAATTCTCCCAAGATTCACCAAACTCATGTAGATATATGTTACCAGTCGCAAAATCATCATCCATTCTATGATCACCATCACAAATCATGCTCAAATGATAATGGAATGGAATTGAACTGTATGTCTTGTCCACTAAAATTAGACAGCGGTGACAGTGGAGTCGATATGGCAAGAGACACAGGATCACATATTGCCAATTCTGGTACCGATTATAATGGATCGGACTCTAATGGTCGATTAGTGCGATAAAATCGTTGGTGTTTAATTGAAGGAAAGCATAATAGATGAGAAAAACACCTCATGGAAACGAATAGGGTTACTTATTTACTTGTGGTAGTCCAAGAATTTTCAATGCCTAATAATCATAACTAATGAACCACACGATTACTGCTCAATTTGATAGTGAAATATTTTCTGATTGAATTACCTCGATTATTTTCCATTTTCTATATTGTGATCTAGATCTTCAAGTGATGTTATATTTTTTAGTACATCATGAATAAAATTATTTCAAATTATCATTTTACATTGAAACTCGAAAAACTATCGTTGTTTGAATGCACTTCTTCTTCTGGTTTATATAAGTCAGAAAGAATTTTCCATCATCAACCCCATCACTTAAGGTGACCAAAAATTTGGAAATTATATAACCAGATATTGTTCTAATAGACTAGTCTCACTGAAATAGCTGTCGAAATCCCAGAAAAAATAGATTTTCTCAAACTGAATTATTCAATATGATTTTTTTGAGGTGTTAAACGAATATCTTTGTGTGAATCTCCATCAAGTATCCATGAAGAGAAACTAGTTGATACATTAGTTTTCGAACAGTGTCATGTTTTTGGGACTATCTGAGGACGACAATTGACAATTTGTGAAGGATTGCTGGAAATTTGCAATCAAAAAATTTTAGAAATTTCCGAAAAAAAGAATATTCGTAAAAGTATTTGAAAAGCTCCGTTAATCATGCTCATTCCAGAGGGCAACACAATATGATGAAGTGATCGAAAGTGACATGCGCCATGAAGCATGCTGAAAGGCCGACAAAAAGAAAATGGAAAAGAAAAACGTTTTTCGTTTTGTTTTCCTTGTGATTTACAACAATTAATCATAATCAACATGTTGAGATATTTTTATTTTAATTAACAATTGATTGTGGCCAATAAAGTGTGATAAGTATAAGGGTGCTCACGATGACAACTGTAGCGGACACAAGTGTGGTCCAGGTGACCAATATTGCACCAAGTGTTACTGTGGAGCAGATGACAACATTGTTTGGCTTCATAGGTCCAATAAAAGATATTCAAGTTTATCCCAAGAAGTAAGTAGTCAGTTTTATTATTTTAGTTATACTTGTTTGGTTAGATGATTATCATGATGATGATGATGATGATCCTATCTGTTGATTTCTGATTGACTCATGTTTGTCTTACTCACCCACAGTCTTGATGGAACACAGAATAACATCCCTCGAGTATTCTACATTAAATTTGCCGAAAATTGGTGCTCAGCTGTAGCTCAACACTTAACCAACACAGTATTCATTGATCGTGCTCTCACAGTGTTACCAGTGGCGGACAATAAGATTCCTGATGAAACTAGTGCGCTGGCTTTGGCAAATAGTTCCGGGCTTGGAACTGGATCCAATAGTGGTATAATTAGTCAAGTTGTGGCGGGAGTCAAAGGAGAACAAATTATTACCACAATAGATCCCAGATTAACTGCCCTAGGATTGCCCCAATATCCTCCGCTACCTGCCAATATGGATCCTTCCAAAATTGAAGAGATAAGAAGAACAGTGTATGTCGGCAATTTAGACTCTAGTATCACTGCTGAACAGCTGATGACATTTTTTAATCGTCTTGGTGAGGTTAAGTATCTTCGTATGGCTGGTGATGAAGGTCAGCCAACTAGATTTGCCTTCATTGAGTATACTGATCAATCCTCAGTGGCCAATGCGTTACAGTACAATGGAACAATACTCGCTGGACGGGCTCTCAAAATTAATCATTCTAATAATGCGATCGTTAAACCTCAAGGGAAAGGATCTGACTCATCACAGGAGAAAGTTGAGGAAGCAATGAAAAAAGTTCGAGAAGCTCAGAACTTAATTTCTGCTGCCATTGAGCCGACATATCTGAAATACGATGATCTTATGAATGTTAGTAAGACAGCAAGTAAAATTATTGAAATGAATCAGATTCAATTGGGCACGATGGCTGGACTAGGTAAGAGAATGATAATCAACCCTCTATGCAAATATTAAACTTTTATTCACTCTCTTTTCTCTTGAAACAGCTGACTCAAGTGCTAGCAAAACTAGATCGCGATCAAGGTCTAAGAGCAAAGCTAGGGACAGAAGTAGATCACGTAGTCGGACAAGAAGATCAAGATCAAGGGAAAGGTTTGTATCAGTTTTCACGAATGTTGAAGAATCCATTGGTAAAATCTGACACCTATCTGCCCCAACAGGTCAAGAAGAAATAGGTCTCGGTCTCGTGATCGCAAGAGATCAAGATCAAGAGAGCACCGTAGCTTAAGATCCAGAGACAGGCGGTCTCGCTCAAGATCTCGTGATAGAAGACATCGGAGAAGAAGTAGAGAGAGAAGACGAAGTCGTGATCGGGATTTGTATTCTCCAAGGTAAGAATTTGAACAAATTTTGTATCAATAATAATTCATATCCATTTAACCCATTACTCGATGAGAATTGTCGCATCATTCGAAAACTATTATTCATGGATGGACGTTAGACAAAAGTGGATGACCGATGATCGTGTCAATACTGCACTCTCATTCACTTGTCTCAAAATCAAGGCATCAGATTCTCGGCTGAAATCTTGGCTTAATTTCTTTGAATTTTTGTATCATGAATTGATCAAAAGAACAAATAATTTCCAAGTACTGAAGCTTTCTAATCAATGATTTTTGCTTTTTATTACAGGCGAAGAGATCGGGAAAGAGAACGAGAAAGAGAAAGAGAACGAGAACGTGACCGTGATCGTGAGAGAGATCGGGAACGCGATCGGGAGAGAGAAAAGAGTCGGGATCGGGATCGAGATCGACGTGACAAAGATAAAGATAAGAAATCTCGAAGATCAACATCTCGCACTAGGAATCGAAGTAGATCAAGAAGTAAAACCAAAAAAGTTGTCGACCATCTAGAGAAAGAGCGACGCAAAGAACGTTTACTCAGAGAGACGGAGAAAAAACTGAACCAAATATCACCTAGCGCTAGGGTTGTTGTTGAATCTAGAAACATGGACAATTCCACCACATCAAGTGACAAGGATGAATGTAAGCCTTTATTCATTTAAAATATCATTTTGATTTACTATTTTATTTCTCATAGGTGCTAGCCATTCTAGTGTTGAGAGTTCGTGCAAAAACTGTGCGAGCTCAGCAAGTGATGATCAACCAGTTGAAGGACCTGCTCTTCCTCCTGAACCACTCTATTCTAGGGAGGAGAATGGTGTCAAACGTCGTCGAGAAGGCCCCTCTACTCCACCACCACCAAGATCTCCCAATGACTCACCTCCTCCGTCTCCTCCTCGATCAAAGCGGCGTGAGCATGATAGAGTTCGAGAGAAAAAACGTAGAAGGCGATCTAGATCTCGTTCGAATAATCGATCGCCTGACGGTAAAGCGCCTCGAAATTATGATGCTGAAAAACACTATGATTCTGGGGATGATCACAAGCCCCACTCTAAATTATCTTCCAAAAGCAAAGTTTCAGTTGCATCTCAAGATATTCTATCGGATTGAAAAAACCGAATCAATATCGCACCAAACTTCACATTTCATGATGAGCGTATCTTTCAAGTGTTTCTCTTTCTCTTTTCTCTTTTTCTTCTTCTCTTTTTTCTCTGCCCTCTCGTTTTTCCCTTTTCTCTTTCTTCTTATTCATGACCCGCTTAATTTTAGATCACCTGTAAACTAATAATCAGATTAAACACTATCGATCATTGCTATTACGAGGGATTGCCATAGTCGAAGCAATGGGCTTGGTCATCTGATAATGGTCTCTCTCAAGATTTATTCGATGTCAATCAAGCCTGGATATTTTATTCAAAGATTTGCAAGCGAAGCTCCATTTCCATCACATTGATATTACCAAAGAGAAAACAAACAACATTCAAAGTCATCAGGAAAGCTAATATTGCTCTTGAAGCGATCATATCTTCCTCAACGCTTGCACAAGTAGATCCATATCGCCTGAGATGAGATAAAAAATAACATGAGATTGTTATCTTTTCTCTTCTTCTTCGTGGTTTTGATACAGGAGGAAATTAATTGATGCCAATGATACTCACTTCGTATAGACTTGAGATGAGTTTCGATCTGATTTTTGGTGTCAAGAATCTCGATACTCTCGGTATATGGATTGTATCGAACCGTAAATGGTCTTGGAATGGAATAAGCATATTCCCTGCAAAGGAAGTTACGTAGTCCAATGATACTTATCGTCATCATTGAAGAGAAGTTTCCCAACATTCTCTTTCAAATATCTAGAGTCTTACCTTAACTTTTCTTTCGCTTGTTCGAAGCTATCAGCAACAAAATAGATTGGCTGATATTCGGTGATCGGATATTTCTGCTCTGAAGTGGTATATGGATCAAATTGCTTGATCTGAGGCTTATCGGTTAGAGCGTACTGAGGATGAGAAAAAAATTGTCCTTAAAATCTTCAACATCTCTCATGTTATTTTCTCTGTTTCTTTTTTTGTTTTTTGTCTCTTCTCTCTTTTTCTGTATTACTTACCTGCAGTTCACCAAAACTAGACAAGAGACCCGCACCATAGGCCTTGATCTCTCCATCTTGTCTGCACAAGCCAAACTCAATGGTAAACCAGTAACAAGTGGCAAGTTTCTCAATATACTCATCTGGAGCTCCAAGTGAGGCCATACCAATTTCTTGTGAGAATTGAGCGAATCCTGGGTCAGCAAATAAGGGTGCATGACCAAGTAGTTCATGACATACGTCCGGCTCAGGGGTGTATAGAGGATTAGAGCCGTGTCGAATATACTGTGTTGAATGAAAAACTCTGAATGCAAGTCCGGCAAGAAAATCTCTCGAAGTCAATAGGCCAGCAACAGGTCGCAGTGTGAATCCAGTGCAGTCTGGTCGGCAGAGGAAGAAATTTTGTTACGAATCTCGAAGAAATCACAATGTTGATTTTCAATATTATTGCTCACCTTTCAAAAAATTGGAAACATCCTCTAATTGAGGAATGTTGTCCGGTCCGTAGCCACAGTTTTCAATCATGAGAGGAAAAATATGATTATGCTCTCGACATGCATGAGTAGGATATAAGGTGGTTAGTTGATTGAAAACTGTTCGCCATGTGTTGATTTCATCGTCAGTATATTCGACTCGAGGTATCGGCTGACCACTGTAAGGGAATACCGTGAGAAAGTTGATGAGCTTTTTTGCTCGTGAGAACAATAAGCGTTGACTCACTGTTTGTAATTGAAAGCAATATCAGCAAAATATTTTCGTCGCTCCCGATATACTTGATCTTTGAAACCCTGAAAGATTGATCGCTCTCAATTAATTGTCTTTCTCTCTTTCTCTTTATTTTTGATGGAATTATGAATACTTACAGGATGATCGGCATCAAGTTCAGCTCCATAGGATAGGATATGATTGGCAAATGCATCAATTTCTCGCTTTTTAGCTGGAAACCATGGAATAGATTGCTTACCCTTCGGTTCGCGAGCAATAATTTGAATATATTGAGTATCTTTTCGAAGTTCTTCGATTGCTTTCTCAACATTTTTTGGATCAGATGAATCTTCATCGATCTCAATTAAGAATTCATAATCATCCTTGAATCTTTTCGATGATCTAGATTCGATGTGTGATAGATTGACCTCAAAATCCTTGATAAAAGAAAAAGGAAAAATTAATTTTCTCTCTTTTTCTCTGATCTGACTTACTTTGAAAATTTTCAATGTTTCGGCTAGAGCACCAATTTTTTCCTTTTTTGAAAAGAATATACACAAGTTTCCCTTAGCATCAAGGGCATCCAGAGAAGAGTGGGACATATTTCGGGACCCTTTTCCGAAGCCATTTTGGACTACTTGCTGTGAATTCGGTGAGCAAAATATATCAGTATTAGTCTAACGGATGATGATCACAATCACATTATTCGGCTGTATCATACTCACTGCATCATCTGACCCACAATGCATTTCTTTGGGTTTTTGAATTCTTTATCACAGATAAAAGAATAAGATGAAACTAACAAACAAAAGTGGATGAACAAAAGAGAAACAAGTAGCTGCACTGGTAATTTTCGAACTGTTCTCAGTGAGTTTTTATCTTCTTCTAAACAACTTGTCGCAATAAACACTCAATTATCACAAACTTTCTAAGGACGCTCTCTCTCTCTCTCTCTCTCTCTTCCTTAATGGATTTTAACTCGAAGTCTTATCTTATAGCTCCCTTAACGTCTGATCTTTTCTCTATTGCAAGTAACAAGTTATCATTTAACGTTCTACAGTGTCTGACCATGTTATCCTGCTTCTATGATACTTTTGATTAAGAGAGATATACCCTGGAAGTGCTCCAAAGTCTCTTCAATTGAAGGAAAAGAATGATTTTGTGATTACCATTGAATCGTTGTTATTATTATCTGAATTATTTTTGATTGAGTACTTCCTTAGCTCATGAAAAATCAGCTGCATCTTTGTTTAAAATGTTTACGAGTTATCAAGTACTCTGAAACTGTTGATGAAGGTAATTGCGGTGTCAAATTGAAACACGGTATGTAGATACCCTCTCTCCCTCCTCAACTACAATCAATTGTCATGAGTCAGACAAAACCATGATATTATAATAAGTCAGTCTCAAAGATGATTGAAAAGATTCATTGTAACAGTATCCTCTCTTCACTATTTAGTCAAAGTAGATAAATCCAAATGAAAAGAGAAATCCGTCACTTGAACAGAGGAGAGACATCGATCAAATGATCTGCCCTAGACTCATAGAGTAGTCTAGAGTTTAAGTTTAAATCTTCTTTTCCCATCAAAAGTAATGCTATGGTGGGCACCACGACAAGATATTTTTTCTAGACGTTAGTGCATTCTATCATAAAACCTACAACTTCAAGTTCGAACAACTCAATTGATTTTCGTTAGATAAGGATCTCATGGGCAGTTAGTTGAACAATATTTCCACCCTCTTCGAGTATCTCATGTAGATCATAGTCTGGAGCAATTGATAATTATCATCCATAAGCTCCTTCGAAACATTTTGAAAAATTTTTGTTATGGTTTGTTGTCCTTTCAACCATCGTCGAAGAAATGTGCCGCTAGAGTTGTGGTCATGTCTGGTATGACTGTGGAAATAGAACAAAGTAGAATGAGTAAGATGAAGTGTATGTGTATTTGAGTGTAATTACCTGTGGGTATTAAAATTGGATCACTTGTAGCATTAATGTCTTTAAATAGCATCATGACTATGAACGCTATCGCTAGTAGAGCTGATCCAATTAAGTCTCCGAAAGCAGTCAGAAACGGTAGAGCTGAATTATCCGGATTAAAACCTCTCTTCCATAAGAAATGTACCAACGAATAAGATATTTGTATCAGAATGGCCACTTGGACAACAGCTGCTATCATATAGCAAATGAAGAACAATGGTGTCATGGTGAAGTGATTGTAGGCCAGTTTGATGAGAAAAACAAACAAGATATGACAAGGTATCGAGTAAAGAAGCAGCAATCTTGCCATAGTGGAGTGAGCCTCTGTAAAATTAATGGACTAATTAGTGTTGCCTAATTTCCAAAGGGAAAAATCGAATTAATGCAAAACCGTACTCACTCAGTTTTTCGAAAAAAACTTTGCCTGGATAGGAACAGACATTGACATCACCATCAGACATGCCTTCTTTTAAAGTACAACAATGGAGATAAGTTGATATTCGACTGGTCTGAATAGCTGCCAAGTTTCCACCAACTCCTGATAATTGCAAAATTTGAAACGGAAATTAGAATAAAATTCTTGAATATAGATAGGAATCTCAAAAAAAAAATCCTAAAAATGGATAAAAAAAATCCACTGATTTCCATTTCTTCCCGCCATAAATGTTTTTACCGTTAATCACTGGCTGAAAAGCAGCTAGCTTTGCGAAATTTTTTAGTGCATGTTCCATTATCAGGCCACCAGTTATTTGTATCAACATTGCTCCACAAATTGGGAACCAACCGGTGATCAGTAGGCGTCTCGTGCAATCTTGTTTACTGGCTGTTTTAGCGAGAAATGGAATCGCAGATAGCAATGCAACTAGGATAACAATCTGTATCCATGGCATATGTATAATACGGAACAAAAATTTACTGATGTACGCGATGAAAAGCATTGTTGTCAAATCTCCAAACGAAGCTGCAATCGGAGTGGCAATATTATCAGGGTTGATCTTGAATCGACGAGATAAAATAACAACTGTACACATCAGCGAGCCAAGCAAGAGATTCGCAAGATTTGCAGTGATCACCGATCCCGCCATCAAAAGGATAGCCTCATGAAGTGTTAGATCAGAACCTTCGGTTGGAGATATGTACGAAACGGTCAGAGCAATAATTGGAGCAATGAAACCAACTGTCGATGCTTGACACTGGACTAGAGCCATATTTCCAACAATCATACGATTTCTTTCGATCGGATCATCTAGATCACCAAGATTTGCATGCGTTGACAATCGAGATGCCAGGGTCATCTCAACGTTGCCTTTTAGACCAAGTAGTGCTGGTACAAGAATGTTGAGCTGAGGAACATTTTCGAAAACTTCCCAAGTTTGGACCATCGCGAGTATTACACCGGTTGCAACATTACCGAAACCAGCAATCAAGCATGGTATAATCAATTCAAGTAGAGCTTTGTAAGGTGACTCGTCTTGCAGTAATTCTGAGCGACTTTTACGCTGACTATTGAATGAAAATCGTGAATAAGTACTCAACGATCGACTTTTACGACGAGGTGTATTATTGTTCAAATCATTTGCATCTTTTCCATTGGTGTGAAGTATCTGAAACTCTATATTGCTGCTTGGAACCGTGTCGGGCCATAGCACATCAGTGTCTCGAAATCCTGGATGAAAGATTTTCAAATCTTCTTTTTTGTTGTTCGGTTGATCTAAACTCACATCATCGTATAGTT
Organism: Brevipalpus yothersi; assembly: GCA_003956705.1. Taxonomy (NCBI): domain Eukaryota; kingdom Metazoa; phylum Arthropoda; class Arachnida; order Trombidiformes; family Tenuipalpidae; genus Brevipalpus; species Brevipalpus yothersi. The sequence continues at coordinate 136,607 of QZCP01000047.1, read as the reverse complement.
CTGATGCTGTGTGATCCAAAATAGTTCCATCTGCTGATTGAACTACTATCGATGGACGTTGATCACTTTTCGATGGTTCATCGTAATCATCACTCTCCTCATTTTGGCACAATGACTCTGTATCATCTGCAGTTGAGCCCCTTTTAGCTCTATTGCTCTGGAATGAAGCAAAAGATAATCTTGGTCTTACAACTTGGTTGATTTCTTGGTCTATTAAACTGTATTTTCGGCCATCGTAGTCGTTTTGAAGTGGATTGAAGCTATCCAAATTGAGTGAAAAACTTCGTAGACGATTATTTAAATTGTTGAACATTGAATCCGATAGTGAAGCATGAGTTATCAAGTTCGATTAAGCAGACCAGTCAACAGTTAAGGATAAATACTGGAAAAAAATGAGAAATAATATACACTCTATTAGCTTGTGAAAGACGAACTTTTTCGAAAAAGTATGCCTTTCAATCTTTTTTCACTTCCATTGTCATCTTATCAGCATATTTTGGGACAGATAGAAAGATAAAATCGCTGGCATTGACAATTCTTTCGCTTGCTAGCGCTTCTTGATAAGCGTTTCACCAGATATTTCACATGGTTTTGAGAAAATGAACTTTTGGATCTTTTTGACACTAGCGTTGAAATTCGGTTATCAATCGCACAATTCAGCGGTACCAACTAAGAAGGGCAATGGACTCAAGGATGGAACGGGTCAAAGTTTCTCTCTTCAACCCGATTTGTACTCAATTTTCGTGGATATATCCACCTTTCACCATTTAGTTGACACCTGATAGTATCAAAGGCTCATACCTGGCCACTTGAATGAAGGATCTTACTTAAACTTCCTCTCGTAGATTTATCATCGATTCCATCTAAAGTGTCTATGGGCTCATCAGGGTGAAATCATTTCATTTGCGTGTGAATTAATTCTCACTTTTCTCGGAGACATAGTTAAAGCTCGATAAGACCAGTCGTTCATACAAATCACTAGTGAATTTTTTCATATACGAGAGACAATATTTTACCTGTTTGAATGAAGAATTCTGGTGATATATTATATTCGATGAACTCAAGTGTGACAATGTATTGGAACGGATTTTGTCTTTATACACTGATGTGCTTCACATCACCTCTACCTCATATGGACTGGACAGGTGGATTGTGTTCTCTCTACAAATCTGAAGATGGTGAGTACTAAGAGAGTAAATTAGATCATTATCGAGTCTGTTGCATCTAACAGTGTTCTCATAATTATTCTTTATGATTCGCCTTGTATCAGTCGATAAGAGAAGCATAGTTTTGGATGTATCTCAACCGGATATTGACCACGAAAAGTTGTACAATTGTTTGTCTGGTGGCCCATTCAACACAATTCTGATTCATGCCTCGGAAAAACTGAATGATCATCGTCCGACCTATTTTTCACTTCCTACCATCAGATATGATCATCTGATTGTATTGTACGAGGCTTGGCCTATGAATTTTGGACCAGAATTGGGGAAAGAAAAACATATGGCAACATCTCTCACCATCTATCAGAATAGTAACCTGGTTAAATGGAACTGGCTCAGGAACACTCGATTCAAATATATTCGTATCGATGATTGTACCATCTTATCCGATGAGGCAAAAAAAATTGATGATTTGATTCTATCAGAGCATCTTTTGACTCTCACTCTTGTGAACATCAGAGGTTTAGAACCATTCAGAGATCTCAGTTATGAATTGGCCCCGAATCTACGAGAATTATCCATCAATCACTTCAAAAAGTTCTTCTTGAATTCTGTATCTACCATTAGATCAAAATCACTCAAAAGACTGAACCTTTCGAATAATTTTATATCAATAGTGAAAAAAGATTTCTTCGAAAACATGCCCGAATTGGAGGTTGTCATTTTGGAAGGGAACAATTTGAAAGAAATCCACTCTGAATTCATTCCTCCGCTCAGAAAACTTTTCCTCGATGGTGAGTTCAAAACCCTAGCGTTAATGAAGTTCTAATATTTTTTTCTACAGACAATCCTATCGATAACGATAAAAAAACATGCGAATTTCTGTTATCATCTTCTTTAGTTCATTATTCGATGAAAAATCAACTATGCGATGATAAAAAGAAAGTGAAAAATGATGAATGAATCATGAGTGTACTACCAATCCGCTTCCTCATCGTGAATCTATTTGGATAGTCATCATGGGCTCAACTCTCATCTTTATACAACTTTGAAGCTACACCTCAAAACGGCTTCAACCTTTCACTATCATTCTTGGCCGATTGCTGGGAGCAATGTAAAACTAGCAAATGTTTTGCTTTTCGAAGATATCTGAGTTGCATTTCACAATCATTGACCGGTTAAAAATAAAAATAGCCTTGAATGAGTATCCATCAGGAAATGAATGGTTCTCTTATGCGATTTGATGTTCAGTTTTACCTTTCTGCTAATTTTCTTGCCTTTGATGCGCTAAATCATTCTACTGATCTGTAATAAACATCTACTACCAAACATCGAATATTACATTATATGGATGCAAGAGATAGTAGTACAAGACCATTGCTTACATCCTAGATATCTTGCTAATCAAATCAATGTGTTTTCACTGTCTCTTCTTGAAAAATTTCATCTCAATCAGCTAATATTCATCTCCTCACAATTATCTCATGCAGCTCATCTCTTGAGGAGTTTTTTCCTGATCAAGGCTAGAAGTGCAGTTCAAACGAGGATGTAGAAACGCTCCATGTTTATAACCGAAGAATTTGAGCTCAAGTAGATTGGCTTCGATAACTTTTGTGTATTCATGTAATCAGTTGGAATTTATTAGAATATTTTCCACCTTCTGTTGAATTTTTTAAACTCTATTATAATGATATTTACATTCTTCATTAGGGATTGCCTAGGAAAATTAAAATGTATTTGCCTCTACATAGTGCGAAAAATTGTGCTGAAAAACATTCACAATTAGGCTTCAATCTACAAATAATCAACTATATCGATCACAAACTGACAGTATTCTCCACTCTTTGTCAATCCATCAATATAACTCTCACAAAAAAACCTGGACCAATTCCTCTTACAAGCTGCAAGGAAGCAAATGATAATAATTATCTCCTTTAAAGCAGAGTTCACCAGAAAATTTGTTAATTCCACTCCCTGGCTAGTTAAGCCACAATTTTCCAAATCAACCAGAATGATATATGGAAGACTTGATGGAGGGTTATAATTCGCTTCCTGTAGCTTGATGAGAAAAAAGTTTGTACAATTCAAGTCAAGATGAGCAAAAATGTCTTTCTCGAAAAATCAGAAATGAATGAGTATTGATTGAAATACCAAATCAACTTTATTCGAGTCAATTTTTGAATAAATGGAAATTGTATGTGAATCTGAATCAGGCTCTACTCTACCCACATTGGTACTCATGATTATCTTACCAACTGAATAGATATCGATATTGGGGCTGCATCCAAACAGTTTCTCGTGCACATAAAACGTAACTTGTATCCATCATCTGAGCCAGTAATCATTTTCCCGCGAAAAAAGTTGACAAATTCATCGAAATCTTTCACGCATCTACAGAGTAGAGAAGACTGTAGAGAAGACATCAGATTCATGGAAATTGTAAATTTTTTCCCCAATTATCGCAATTACAATAATATGACTGAGAATATTGGTGATATCATATGGAATTCTGATGAGATGAAGTGGAACAAATTCTCCATCATTCATCAATGGTTGATAAACTGCCAACTTGGTGAGCTGTTCCTACAAGTTTTCAATTCAGAATACCGTCAATTAGTACTATCAATGCTAAATGGAAAATAATTTACTCCACAAATTGGGGATAAACCACTAGTCAACCAATGCCAAGAACACTTTTCTCTGTCTATCTCTCAAGTCATGAAGGAACAGTGAATTAAAATTCCAACTTGAATCCATAACATCCAATAGATTCAGGAACAATATCAAGAGCATGGTAGTAAAATCAAGAACAAATCTGCGGCCTAATCCGGTTAGATTTTGGATCAATCGGATTGGATAATACATGCAGGAGATTTACAAGATTTGCAGTTGTCACTGATCCTGCTATCAAAAGAATGGCCTCTTGTAGTGTAAGTTCAAAATCTTCGATTGTTGATATTTGCGAGACTTTCTGAGTATTCATCGAAACGGCGAATCCAATTGTACAGTATGTCCCATAAGTAATGAGAATAATCTTGTTGCGTTCTTTTTCGAACCAAAAATTCTTTGATCATAGGATATGCATATAATTTTTTCTGAACTTCAATCATGACCTGAGGTTAATATAAAACTCGTTCTGCGCAGAATTGAGAAAAGTTCTTTTAGAAAAAAATAGAATTAAACTTTGCTTTTTTTCAAAATGAGTGATAAATTTTCGGACGTCAAATTTTATTATTTACAACTGAAAAAAAACACCTAAATCTATAGCACGTGAATCAAATATACCAATTAGTACAGTCTATCGTTATATAAAATTGATCAAAAATAATGAAACGCCAGATACAAGAAAAAAGTCAGGACGTCCTCTCAAACTCGACGGTGAAAATCGCAAGAGGCTGACCAGCATTGCATTGAAAAATGATAAACTTTCAATCCGACAGGTAACACAAAGATTTAATGACTTGACTAATTTTTCAATTGGAAAGTCTACTTCTGCTAGATATCTACGAAAAAATAATATTTCAAAAAAAGCTCCATATTATAAGCCTAATTTAACTGAGAAGCATATGAAAAAACGCGTTGAATGGTGTTTAAAACACAGAAATTATGATTGGTCTAAGGTTTTTTTCACAGATGAGTCTTTTTTCCTACTTGATCGATATAAATCAAAATATTGGACCAAAAAAATTCCCGAAAAGCAGTGAAAAAATCTCGTCCATCTGGCTTGATGGTATGGGGTGGTTTATCATTGCGCGGATTGACATCACTGAAAATCGATACAAAAAAGATAAATTCTGAAAAATACTGTTCTATCTTGGAAGAGTGCTTTTTTGAAGATGCGAGAATGCTATATCCAAGTCAAGATTTCATTTTCATGCAAGATAATGCTCCTCCACATGTATCAAAAGTAACTAAATCATTCCTAGAAAAAACTGGAATTATCATTCTCGATTGGCCTGCGCATAGTCCTGATCTAAATCCTATTGAAAACCTCTGGAGTATCATGAAAAAGCGATTTGAAGCCTATAAAGTTAAAACAAAAGCAGAAATGAAGTAAATTATTCAAAAAATTTGGGACGAAGTAAGCCCTTCGTTGATCGAAAATCTCATAAATTCGATGCCCGATCGTATTGAAGAATGTATTCAGGAAAAGGGTGACAAAATTAAATATTAATCTCACTAAAATACTTCACCAGTTGTCCACTCTCATGTCTGAAAATATTTCGAAAATCGGTGATTTAGTTTTTTAGAAAATTGCGAAATGCTATTCTCATTACTTATGGGACATACTGTAGATGCCTGAGCTCGACCCATACATCTGAACATTATTATTATAATAATCGGAGTCGATCATCAGGAGCCTCAAGATGTGTGTGCTGACAGTCGATGCACTGACTTTGAATCATCTCAGCATTTCTGATACTGGTAGACCGGACAGAACTGAAACAAAATGGCTGAATATTAGAATATGGTTTAAAGTTTTCAAACTCTCCATATCACACTGGTACACACTGTATATGATCATATTTTATCAAGAAAAACTCCATTTTTGACTCAAAAATGATTTATTTGATGGACTTACAGAGGTGTGGATCAGTATTATTGGAGCCAATCTCGAAACATATTTCTCAGAACCACTCAAAAAAGGAGATAAAAAGAATGATTTCGTCTAATATTGTCATATGGTGTAGCTCTCGAGTTTGAGACGCCTGTAAGCCAGGAATTGTCGGCTTTGTCCTGTCTTGATATATTTATCGACGCAGTCTTTATTGAGAGAAGTCAGCAGCTTGCGAATTTCTCACATTATTTTGGACATTGGAATAGACAAATAAAGGGTTTGCAGAATTTGATTCAAAAATCATTGGAGAGTTTTGGCTCAAAAATTGGTGGAAAAAACTAGACCACAGGATAGGAGGCATCATCAGCTATCCCACAGAGATTTTGTCCCCGGGCAAAACGGACGTAGCCTTTTTCACCCCAATCAGAACCCCAGCTATTCTTTACAATCCAAAAATCTTGATCATCCTGTGTTCCATAACCAACTATGGTTACACCGTGGTCAAGTTCCACGGGAGCATCACAAGCTTTTGAATAAATTCCACCGGAATACAATTGGAGGTTATCGGCATCGATGGCAACTGAGACAACTCTTTGGGCAACAGCATCAACCAGAGCAGATTCGTCACCCTGAGCAATATCAGTATAGCTCTTGATAGTCGAACCAACACTTTTATTCTTGGTATCACATTCTTCATCTTCACCAACATACGGGTAGGATGCTTCGGTGTCAATTCCACCGTTGACTATGGTGTAATTGAAAGCAGAATCCATCAAACCACCTTCACAACCATAACTTCCCTCAGGCCAAGCACAATCCACCAAATCTTGTTCACTCAACTCAACAAGGTTACCGGTGGCTTGAGCATGAGCGCTTTCCATAGATGCTACTGCAGAAAATGCCCAGCAAGATCCTAAAATTGTAAGAGTCAATAAGCCAGATGAATTTCATGATTGGTGGAAGAAGGTCTTAAAAAGATGGATAAATACCACATTGGCCCTGATCTTTAACCCTAGTTACAATTCCCTTAGTTCGCCAATCAACGGAAGCTGGGAGAGCTGCAAGAGATCCTCTCATATGTCGGTGAGGTGCTGAAGTTTCGCCTTTTTTGATGTAACCAAAATGGGTTTTTGAAAACTCTTCAGATGTCTGAAATGAGAAAGAACAAAAGGTCAGTTGATAATTGATTGGAGTTGATGATGTTATCTTACCAAATCAGCAAACTTGTTCACTCCAAGAGTGTAGGAAACTTTTCCATTTTTGGCACGTTCATTGTGCTGCGTTATTTTCTCCATATTCTCGAGAAAGATTTGATGACGAAAGTTTTCCTCCTCAGCAGATGCATATTCCTTACCGAATTGGTGCTATAACAATGAGAACAGAGAAGATCAGTATAAATTGACCAGAATTACATTTCATCACACCTTACCTTGAATTTGATCCACTCATGATCATGGGGAGCTGCGAGAACAGTTGTGAGAACAAGAAGAAGTATGCTAAGCTTCATGATTTCAAAATCCAAGTATCCGGAGAACAATGAACAGGTGAATTATCTGTCCAAAGTTTCAAGCTTTCATTTAATATATGGCTTTTACTGTTGCTGACAAACTTAGTTATCTGTTAATATTGCACTTGACAACATGCAATATTTTTACTATTTTTTGCCACCACCACCCTCTTTCTGTTGATACCTGGTACCTTGACACACTGTGATTTGATTTAGATTCTCTCGGTGAACCTTTGTCCATGGAGTATGATGAATCTACCAAAGTTTTTTTGATGATAACATCAGGTTCCAAACTAATTTCTTCCTTTCAGGATGGCTGATGAGATAATCGAGGGAACAATAGTAGAAAAATTTTTCCATTTCTCCCAATCCAAATATGGTCAAAATGACACTGAGGGGTAGGATTAGAGGCGTGCCTTCAAGAGATAATAGCTGAGCTTTGGTACTTCATCAGATGATTCGGCTTCAGCTCCACCTGAACTAATGGTTCCTATCAACTTTGGTAAGTGTTTTTGTTTCATTCTTGTATCAGCTCTGTGTTGTCCAGATAGCTCAAAAATCATTTATGATAATTCCACGGAGAAAGAATCTGACAGATTATCTGTCCCAACAGATACGAATTTTATTCTATTGTGGATGATTGTCTGTTCAGATTGCACAGTCATGATATAGTCGAAATTTAAAATTTAAAATTTAATTAGGAAATGATATAATTTTTTGCCTATCAACAAAAACATCATGAAGCTTTCGAAACGTTTTACTCGAAAATCTAACATTGCTAATTAGCTTAGAAATTCCTCGGGATTCGATCACTCAATCTGATTTTGGATGGAGCTTATTCTTCATGCACGGGGTGGCCCGAAAGTTTTTCTACATGATGGAATTTATCTCTATGATTAGATGAAACAATGGCTTGGGTCAAAACATATTTTATCCAATCTATTCCAATTGTTCTTTACCTTATGAAGAAACTTTTTAGTTCACTCTGCATTTCGACTAAAATGAAAACAACTATTGAATTGCCGGCATTCTCAATGGGAATGAAGATTTTTATCGAACTGATTGTCCTTCTTGAATTTGAATGAAAGGTAATGATTCATAACGGGTGGAACTTAACTTTAAGGAGCATCCTATTGCTCAATTATGTTCATATATCAACCTGTGTTTCACTGATATATAACCCAATGTGATGCAAAATTGAAGTAATTTTACAACTCAATCATATCAACTGTGAACAACCCTGATTGAAGAAAATGGTCATCATTTTCAAGATTATTTTATACTGTTTTTTAGTGCTCAGAGAAGGTACAAGAAGTGAATTTCTTGGTGGATCAAATCCTCTTTCTGATGGAATGATCGATTGGATCAACTCTCTAAACACGACTTGGAAGGTGAGCTGTTTTTTGGAAGGATGGAGACCGTGAACCACAGTTCTCAAGATTCCGTTCCAAAAGCTATAGATTAACTTTGTGGAAATTGGGACTCAAAAGCCCAAATATAAGATATGATCTCAACAAAAACTCTACTATCTAGGCTGGTAGGAACTTTGATTCATCCGAGCTTGAATATGTGAAGAGACTAGTGTCTCGAGAAAGGAACTGGTCTCAAAATTGATCCCAAAAAAGATCTCACAATGGACCCCTCCAACTATCCGCCAAGATTTTGGACAACTACGAGTATCCCGCTTCTTTTGATGCCAGAACTTGGTGGCCAGAGTGCAGTTCTATCATGTGAGTCTCCATCAGTATCGAGTGAGGAAAGATGAAAACTTTCACAATCTGAGTTGCTCTTTTCCATCATCTGAACAACCAAAGCATAATTTTCCATCGACTCTTCGATCCAATGACCATATCTTTCTGCTATCCCTTCTCATACCTTTGATTTAGCTCATTGATCAGAGATCAGTCGAACTGTGGTGCTGGCTGGGCTTTTGCCGCTGTGAGTGCGATGTCAGATATTACTTGCATCGATTCTCTGGGCTCCATCAAAGTCAATATTTCAGCTGAAGATCTAATTTCCTGCGCTGGAATTGGTGGCTGTGATCATTCACCTGATTTCTACGATGCTTGGGTGTATTGGCTTTTTGGAGGAATAGTCACAGGTGATTTGTATGGAGGAGGAGGCTGTAAACCATATTCCATCGAGCCGGGTCATCGTGGTGAGCCACCGATGCCAACACCAAAATGTTCTCAAGTGTGTCAGGCTGAATATCCAAAGCCCTATTCTAAGGATAAACACAATGGGAACTATTGTCTTCAATTTGTCCCAACAGTTAGAAATATTTCGGTTATTATCGCTACGAATGGTCCCATTCAATCTGCTATGACTGTCCATGCGGATTTCTTGTCTTACAAGTCAGGTAAGAATTGAAGTTGAATAGATATATATTAGGAAGTCTATCACTCAATGGCTGCTCTCTGTTCCAGGAATTTATAAGGTGGAAAGTAAGGAAATCATAGGATATCATTCAGTGAAAATCCTTGGTTGGGGAGAAGAGAATGGTGTTCCTTACTGGTTGGCAGCTAACTCATGGGGCACTTCTTGGGGTGATGGAGGTGAGTATTGAACAATCTGTGAGATGATAAACAATCTCAATAAATATTTACATCATCTTTCTTCGGATACAAGGGTTCTTCAAAATTCGTCGAGGTTTCAATGAGAGCGGCATCGAAAGTCAAGTTGTCTCTGGTCAGACATTTGAATTGAGAGGTTAAAGTTTTCTAATGTTCAACTCGCTTCGATTATGTTTATCGAGGAAAAGAAGAGGACAAAGATGTGAAGAATGATATACTCCAACTTTCATCCATGATGATGACTGAGTCGATTGGTTTAAAATTGGTGTACTGATTTCATTCATTTTATTGCACCAAACTTTTCGAAACCAGTAGAATATTTTTAATCCTTCAATTTTAATGAAACAAATTTTCCACTTTTCGATGGTTCATTGTAGAATGAATCATGACTCGCCTCATTTTGGCATGATGACATGTATCATCTGCAATTGAGCCTCTTTTAGCTCTATTGCTCTGGAAAGAAGCAAAAGATAATCTTGGTCTCAGAACCTGGCTAATTTCTTGGTCAATTTAACTGTATTTTCGGCCATCATTGTCGTTTTGAAGTGGATTGAAGCTATCCGAATTCAGTGAAAAACTTCGTAGACGATTATTTAAATTGTTGAACATTGAGTTCGATCGTGAAGCATGGATTATCATGATTTGATTAAGCAAATCAGTCAGCAGTTAAGAATAAATACTGAAAAATATGAGGAAAAATATGCACTCCAGTAGCTCGTCAAAAATGAACGTATTCGAAAAAGTATGTCCTTCAATCTTTTTTCACTTCTATTTTCATCTTACAGTATTTTCCGAATTTTTTAAGGCTATTTTCCGAAACTTTCAAGCCGGATGCTGGTCAGAGGCGGTTAGGTCATAAAACCCCTTCGGTCGAGCGGGAAAGTTTTCAAAACTTTTAAGGTTTTTTTCTTAACTTTTGAGGAAAACAAAGTTTCAGTTTGCCTCAGCATATACACATGAAAAAGTGTTTTTTCTGATTGTCTATTCAAAATGCCTGATTCAGTTCAAAGAAAGAATAATCGAGTTACTAATGAAGTGTGATCAATTGTGATCAGTATGTATGAGCGTGGTGCTAGTGCCGCAACAATTGGTCATGATCTACAGTTGAATAGAAAAACTGTTGAATCAATCATCAGAGTGTACAAAAAAGAAAATCGAGTGGAGAAAAAAACAACTGGACACCGACCGAAGATGTTGAATGCTGAGCAAGAGAATGCTATCAAATCATGGCTTGATGAAAATTGTCAGCTCACATTGAATCAAATTCGTGCAAAATTCTGTGAGAAATTTGGGTTTCAACCAGGGATCACTACCATCTATCGTTACATCAAAGGTTTCTGCTATTCGATCAAAGCCATCAGTTTAGTTCCAATTCGTCGTAATACCCCAGATGTCATTGAAAAGCGATACCATTATGCGATTGAATATACTCGAATGATGGTTGATCGGAACAAGATGTTCTTCATCGATGAATTTGGAGTATCGCTCTCTACTAGAAGGAACCATGGATGGTCATTGGTTGGTCAAAGAGCTAACAAAACCGTTCGCAGTATTCGAAGTCCGAATTTTTCTGTTTGTGCAGCGATGACTATTGATTCGATGTTCTTGTTCGAAATGTCCAACAAACCGTATAATTCGGAAGAGTACGCAGATTTCCTCACTCAGTTAAGTGATCAGTTCGATCGTCATGAGATCAAGAATGCATATCTCATCATGGACAATGTTCGATTTCATCGAACTGAAGAAGTTGGACGATTGATTAGTTCTCGTGGTCACAGTGCTGTTTTTCTGCCTCCTTACTCACCATTTCTAAACCCAATAGAAGAGGCATTCAATCAATGGAGAGCGTTCATCAAGCGAGCCGAGCCAAAAAACGAAGATGAGCTACGCAAAGCAGCCGATGATGCATGCAATGAAATCCAGCAAAGTAACTGTAGCAATTATTTTCGGCATATGGAATCATATCTATCAAAATGTTTGAATAGAGAAGTGATTCTCAATTAAAATATTGTGCTTTTTTCGGGCCTAAAAATTTCTTAAAAGATGTGAAAATTTTCTTAAAAGTTTTGAAAACTCTTCCTTCTCGGTCGATAAGTTTTATGACTTTACCCCCTGGAGTGAGCGTCCGGCTTAAAAGTTTTGAAAAAAAGCCTCAAAAATTTCGGAAAATACTGTATCAGAATATTTTGGAACAGATGGAGTGATAGAAACGCTGACAATCTTTCGCTCGCTAGCGCTTCTTGATAAGTGTTATAAGAGATATTTTACATGGCTATGAGAAAATGGAGTTTTCAATCGCTCTGACACCAGCTTTGAAATTCGGCTATCAATGGTACAATTTAGCGGCACCAAATGGTGTTCAACAAAAAGTTACAGTCCCAAATCAGGAGAGACGTTCGAGCGGTTTGATCGAGCAAATGAATTTGCCAAAGTGAGCCACCTCTCTATGCGTCTTTTGCCAAGCCGATCCCTCTCTTGATTTGGATATACTTTGCACTTGAGAGATGAAGATGATAAATTTTCTTCACGCTTGGCCATGATATTATTTTAAGTTAGTAGTCACAATGTCAAAGAGGATTTAAAAGATGTCTAACAAGTGTTGTAAGTCTCGTTCATATCTCATAAAAATCATATTAATATTAATATTAATATTTTAAAGCGATCGATAATTATCATCAATAAGCTCTGAACATCATGGAGAATTTTTTTAGTGGCTAATTGTTCTTTCAACCATCGTCGAAGAAATGTGCCGCTAGAGTTGTGGTCATGTCTGGTATGACTGTAAAAATAGAACATAGAACATAGAATGAGTAAGATGAAGTGTATGTGTATTTGAGTGTAATTACCTGTGGGTATTAAAATTGGATCACTTGTAGCATTAATGTCTTTAAATAGCATCATAACTATGAACGCTATTGCTAGTAGAGCTGATCCAATTAAGTCTCCGAAGGCAGTCAGGAACGATAGAGCTGAATTGTCAGGGCTAAAACCTCTTTTCCATAAGAAATGTACCAACGAGTAAGATATTTGTATCAAGATGGCCACTTGGACAACAGCTGTTACAATATAGTAAATGAAGAATGATGATTTCATGGTAAAATGATTGTAGGCAAGTTTGATGAGGCAATAAGACATGACAATTTTCTAGTAAAGAAGCAATAATCTTGCAATAGTGGAGTGAGCCCCTGTAAAATTAATGGACTAATTAGTGTTGCCTAATTTCCAAGTGAAAAAATCAAATCAATACTAAGCCATTGATTACTCACTCAGATTTTTGAAAAAAAACTTTCCCGGGACTTTGAGACCACCATCAGAAAAGCATTTTTCTACAGTAAAACAATGAAGATTAGTTGATATTCGACTGGTCTGAATAGCTGCCAAGTTTCCACCAACTCCTGATATTTGCAAAAATTTGAAACGGAAATTAGAATAAAATTCTTGAATATAGATAGGAATCTCAAGAAAAACCCTAAAAATGGATGAAAAAATTCACTGATTTCCATCTCTTCCCTCCATAAATTTCAAATGTTTTTACCTTTAATCACTGGCTGAAAAGCAGCTAGCTTTGCGAAATTTTTTAGTGCATGTTCCATTATCAAGCCACCAGTTATTTGTATCAACATTGCTCCACAAATTGGGAACCAACCAAGCAGAGCTTTGTATGGAGATTTATCTTGCAGTAATTCTAAGCGACTTTTACGCTGACTATTGAATGAAAATCGTGAATGAGTACTCAATGATCCACTTTTACAGCGAAGTGTATTATTGTTCAAATCATTCGCAACTTTTATATTGGTGTGAAGTATCCTCCTATCAAATTCTATATCGTTGCTTGGAACCATGTCAGGCCATAGCACATCAGTGTATCGAAATCCTGGATGAAAGATTTTCAGATCTTCTATTTGTTCGTTGTTCAATTGATCTAAATCGATCTAAATCATATTATTGTACATTATCTCTGATGTCCAAATGGCTGCTTCGGACTATTGTTCTTTGATGATCTCGATCTGTGCATTGACTTTAATAACTTTGATATATCTGTAAACAATTTATTTAAATAATTGCCACCTTTCATTGCATCTTTTGAATAGATCAATTCTATTCAATACATTATTCATGAGCGATTGATTGGGAAAATTAGGATGTATTTGTGCCCATACTATGTGGAAAATTGTGCTGAAAAGCATTCCCAATTTGGCTTCTTCCAGCAAATAGTCAACTGTTTCGGTCACATGGTGACAGTATTGGTCACTTTTTGTCCATTCGTCGGTATAACTTTCACAGAAAATCTTGATCAATTCTTCATACAAGTTACAAGGTAAAGAGTGATAGTTGTCTTCCTCATAACAAAGCTCACCAAAGAATTTTCCCAATTCCACTCCTCGACTTGTTACCGTACAATTTTCGAAATCAATCAGCATGATATCTAGCTGGCTTGATGAAATATTATTGTTCACTTCCTGTGTCTTGATAAGCAAGAAGTTCGTATAATTCAAATCAAGGTGAGCAAAAACGTCCGTCTTAAAGTGTTCCCGGCAGACTTGGATAGCATTGTCTATCATATTACTTGATGTGAACGCTTTGATTGTCTGCCATTCAATTTTTTCCTCCTCGCAAAATTTCAGATCAATTTTTTTCTCGATATCAATCAACTTTTCGCTGAGCTTAGCTCGCAGAGACTCGAACATGTGGAATATATCACATTCACTAACAAGATTTCTGTGTTCCAACAAATTGAACTGAGCCACCTTCTGTCCAAGAATTTTCATCATCGAAGTTGTTATCAAATCTCGATGCAACATCGGTGTAGACTCAACAAACTCTTCAATTCGTCCACCATCGAATGTAGCGTAAACTTTCGGTCCCATTCCACGTTGATTGAGAATTCGCATCAACTCCACTTCATTTTCGTCACTCATACTCTTGTAACGATTACCTTTACCAGTATGTTCACTGCCATAGAACCGAACAATGACTTTAGTCGGCTGTGGTGTTCTGGAAACCATTTGTTTTGATAGTGATTTCGAGGCTGATTCCTTGAGTTGACAAATGAATAGTTGATTGGATTTACCACGAAGAATTGGAGAGCACTGAATTTGATCCACCACCGTTTCCCAGCTCATTAGGTTTGCACATAGTTCAACAGCATACTGTGAACTGATAGGCTTAAACTCAGAGGCTGAAGACATCGTGAGTAGACAAAAATTTGAACTCGTTAAACAAAATAATTCACTGGAGCCATGAAAAAGAATCAATGATGAAATGATGAATTCAATCTTCTCACATGATTCTTCTCAAAATCGTCAGTATAACCAATAATTTCATGGTAGAAGACGGAATAATTCACTCAGAGAGTTCTTGAAAACCAAATGAACAGACTAGTCTACAATGAGATTATGAGTTGAGTTACGGGTGATTTAATCAATTCATCTCTTTTAAATGTTTCTGTTCGAAATTTCCATCCCATTTTAGATAATAAATATGGGACTGTCCAGGTGATAATCATAGCTCGTGTGGTAACATAATCAAATGAAAGAGAAAGATTGATTCATCACGAGAGCATTCACATTACTATTTGGTTCAACTAAGATTGAAAATGTTCACGTTACCTACTTTCAGTTCAGAGGACTAAGTCCATTTGAACTTTAATTGATGATCCATGATGGATCATCCATCATGAGAGTTATTCATTCGAGGTGAACACTGAATTTCAATCCGTTCTATTCATCCAGTGAGTTGGCAACCGCTTTCTATTGTCGAAGTGAAAGTCAATATTTACCGTTATTCACATCTGCTCCTTTCAATATATTAGTGAGCATGTCCACTAACTTTGTGAACTACAAAGCAGAGAAGCGCGAATTTTGTGGCTCTCGTGGTGAAGTTCAACGATTGCTAAAACTTTCGATTTTTCACATTGCTTGGGATTTATAATCATGAGATGACCCAGTTCAACTGTGGAACGAAGGCAATCATAGAGTGATAGCAGAAAAATCACCTCTCATACTCAATTGGCCAGTTGGATACATCATTTATTTCAAAGTTTCATGTAGTTGAGTCCTTGAGTTACTCCGATTTTATAGCTTCTTCTTGGAATTTTCGAATTTCATTCTTAACCTACCTAGTTAGTTATACAGTACTCATTCTTCTGTGAATGGGACGCTGTTGTGCCAGATCAAAATCTTTCTAACAATTGCTAGGCTTACAGTTACGTGATTCGAAATGTGAAGGATATGAGATGAGGAGATACAGCTGTTTTTCTAGATGATTGTTACAAACAGACTCTCGATACTCATAAGCTTATCGTGAGCTCACACTGAATATGATAAAACAAGTGACAAGTACAGTGTAGTGAGAAGTCGGAAAATTGGGAATGAATTTCATCACAAAGTTCAGTAAGGAATCTGAGAACTATTGTTATCTACGCACATTCGAATACGAGTTTTCATTGACTCATACAAATTGGAGATAAGACCAAAACTCAGCCCTCTTCATTTACCAAGCCTTTGGTATTATATGTTGATGCAACTCGCAGCTTGCGGACCATCGTTCAATGGATCCTGGAGTATGGTGAAGTTTGGAGAAGGTGGATGATAATTGATTATAATCATGACTGGACAAGAGAATACCTGATAATCTCTCATTTTAAATGATTCTATTCGTTACTATTCTGATTGGCAACCTGGTCGGTTGCTCGAGAAATAAGAAACATGAATCGTTCTGAATTTAGTTGAATTATCATGTTCTAAATAAAGTTTTAGGTCTCCAGATTTCCATGAATGAATCTTTGACTATTTATTCATAAATCATGGATGAATAGAAACTTGAACCTCCAGATTTTTAGAGAAACCTTTCCTAATTACATCGGGTCAATTCTCAAGTCATAGACTTGTCGAGGTTTATCTCAATAAAAACCTCCAATCGATCTGAATCGGGCCGATCGTTACCACCAATCGTTGGTAAGAGTGAGATAATAATATTGAAAATCCATCTATCAATTCAAATGGGACTACATGTATTTCGATATTCGATCAGATAAATAAAATTGATCAATCAAACGATGAATTTACCGACCTATTCAACAGTATCAATTATCGTAGTGTTAGCAGAATTAGTCTGCCACCCCGATGATGCTTCGTCAGCATCCATCCAATTCATTTTATAATTGCATTTATACATTTGATACAACTTCTTATGCTATTTCCTCATATATTTCATTGCTGACCTATATTTTCGGCCCTTGGTCTACGTGACCATCTGGCAGCGCGATGCTGCACATATGTTCCCACGGATGTTACTGACCATCGGTTGGTCTTCCGCTTCCTTCTCTCTTCCATATCCTGGCTCTCCGTGAGCCCAGGGTATAAAAGCCGAAACCGTTTCCCATTCTGGACACTTGCTTCTACCCTCCAGAACAAGTCGTCACTCTGCCCGATTCTTGGCCACCGTGGCCATAGTAGTTTTGTACCCATCTTAGTACTCTCATTAAACTTATTTTGCTCTCTAGTTGAGTTGCACTCGGTGTGCTGTTGCCTACGATCGGTCCCTTAGGTCTTTGTGCGCCTATCAACCGTGAGCGGCCCTCATAGGTTGGTGAAGTCAGAAGTTATTGAGCTCGGTGCTCTATCGTGCTTAGTTTTAGTGCTATTTAGTATCGTGTTCAGTAATTTTCCCACAAAATGGTGGAGATGCCGAGTAGGCATTAGTGATCGAGTGAACTCGTCGTTCAGATCGATTTGTGTTGTGGAAGCACCTCGCTTCAGGTTTCGCCCTGGTAACTCAGTTTGAGTTGGAAAGGTAGCATCGTGTGTGCCAGTGATTGCCACCGAGGCCTTTCAGATCGGTAGTTCCGATTCGGTATAGTCGAGTGAAGACATACCAAGATTCTCTCATCGAGTGAAGATAGAGAATAGGAGGTAAGCTTGCCCAACCAAAGTTCGTGGAGAACAGAGTTTCTCGTTTAACTAGTGAGAGTTAGGTTTGTTTTGTGCTACTCCGTGTAGCCAGTTCAGTTTCTTTTGCTAACAGTTGTTAGTGTTCAACGGTTAATTTCCATTTCCTCTCCGTGAGGTTTTTCAGGCAGATTTTTGAACTTGCGTAACCAAGTTCGCTTTTGTTTCGCTGAGTTTGAAGGATAACTCAGTCAACTCTTGCGCCGCGCAAGCAGTTGTATAACCAGTTGAATTTCTGGTTGTTCCAGTAAGCTCCGCGCTACTGTGTGACAAGCTCCGCGCTTGTGTATTTGTGAGTTGAGCTCATTCAATCGCCAACTCTTGTTGAAGATACACGACGTGTCTATTGAAGCCACGAAGGCTCATTCTTTCCATTTCTCTGATTGTGCGACACCGAGTTCACACACATCCTTTCCATCTGTAAGAGAGACACAACCACTGAGACAACCACGACGGTTGAAGCCACGGAGGCTAACAAGTGGACTGTCAACTGAGTGCAAGAAATTGAGTGAAGTTGACAGGCACGGAGCCTTTTGAGTGCGAGCCTATCGAGCACGCCGCTCTTGTGTTTAACCTTTGTCCCTTTGTGTTATAGCTCTTTGTGTGTGGCACTGTCACGATGACACTGACCACTAGATCAGGTCCAGGCCGTCCATCGAATGCTGTACGAGCAGCAAGACAAGCTGCTGCCGAAGCAGAATTATTGCGATCTTCGCGATCACAGTCAGAAGGTAATCTAGCTGAGGATATTGATGCTCGAGTTGATCACCACGATCAGACCACTCAAGTTGAGCAATCAATTAGATTCGCCGTGAATCATCGAGATTCTCCTCCTCCTAGCCTATCACAGCCTTCAAATTTTAATGGTGTATCTGACACCGATGAGATTCGTTCTCCAGTTTTACTTCCGTGTGCGTCACCGGAAGCAGTTCAGAACATGCTAGAAAAGCATGGTATTTTAGTTTCTTTTCCTCCTTCGCTAGCCTTAGCCAAGCTACGCCAAGTAGTTCTTACTCTTGGTTCAGTTTATCAGTTACCAATAGATTTTGAGCAAATCACGACGAGTGAAATGCGAGTTTTCTCTTCTCCACGATGGATGAAGAAACTTCGGAAAAAAGGATTTCCCGAAGATGAATTCCTTATTCTTGTAAATGATCTGGGTCTATCAACCGATGATGACCTATGCTGTCTTCCTAATGAGGTAATCGAAACCTCGAACCTCAGAATCACTTCCAAATCAAAATTACGTTCTCTTAAATCAAGAATGTTAGGTACTGCATCGAGCAGTAGTTCCTCCATCTCATCTTCAGCCGATGAAGATAATCATGGATCCGTTCCACTTCCCTCTCAGCCATTAGTACAGAATGGTCAAACTCTGAGGCACTCGATTCAGCCGAACGAATCAGATGTTGTCATACCGAATGACACCGTGACTCCGCGTCATGATAGCTCTCAGCCTATGAACACCAAGTTCAACAAATTAGTTTATTCGATGGAGCTCAAGCCCATCAAAGATCCATTCGTGTGGATTAACGAAACACGATGAAAGCTTCTCAATTCTCCATTAACCGATAGTGAGAAAATATTAGTTCTCAAGCGAAATGCCTACGGTGACATTCGGAATGCCATCATTTCAGTTGACCAGTTAGGTATCATCAATTTCGAGGATTATTTGTCTAAAGTTAGGTCAATCATTTGCAATAGCCCAAAATTCTACCTCCTTGAGAATGAGATTCAAAACTTACGCTATCACCCAAAGGATGATCCTATAGAGTTCATCCATACTCTAACAGAGAAGCTTAAGCAGCGTTCCAACTCGGATTCTATTGATCCCGAAATAGTTCTCACGCATGTTAAGAATAAAATCCCTCGCGAGTTACGCAAGAAAGTAACAAAGAAAGGTGCAGGTCTAGATTTAGAGATGCTCACCAATGTAATGGTTCATTTTCACAATGATTTTAAGGACGAACAACAAATGAATCAAGTTCGTTTGATGAGATCTCAGCAACGCGCTACTCATCAACCTCAACGATCATTCAATCGCTATGAACCAAGGAAACCAGCTCAAGGTAATTTTCGTGATACGCGTGCGTCCACAAATCATCACCACAAGTTTCCTCCACGGAAAACTGAACCCATTGTCTGCTATGGATGTGGCAAGTCAGGACATTATCGGACCGATTGCCGATCCAATCCATCTCGATCTCAACAAGTGAATCGCCCAGTTCAGCCAAAATTGCCTACCAATCGACCACAACAGAGTGCTCAAGATTCTGGTGCTTCTCAACCTTCTCTTTCATGGCAAAAAGAGAAACCATCTCTTATAATCACCACTGATCCTTACCAACCAGCTTCTCAACCGTCATCACCAGTCAGCTGTGAGCCACACCAACCGCCGCCATTTGCCGGTGAGGTTGAAATTGAAACTGAATTACAACTTCTCATTGAGGAAGCTGATAGTAGAGGTAAGAGGAAAGAATATTCTACACCAGAACTCTTTGAGACTCTCGGTGAGTCGAATCTTTTTGATATCGATCAACCAACTTCTTCTGCCGTAGAAGAAGAAGAGGAAGATTCTCACGACGAGGTCTTGACTGATTCCGAAGTTGACTCTTACTCCGAATACATTAAGAAAATGTATCGAAAATTCCGCAGGATGCATTGTGTTACTCCTAGAGTTTTTCCAAGAGTAGACGTTATTCTCCACTCAGAATCAGATTCCAGTGATAGAAAAGTATCAGCATGCTGTGACTCTTGTTCACACATTTCCATTATTGATCATGATTTAGCCAAAAGCCTTAAATGGCCAATCAAAGGTGAACCCTATCCTCTCTATGGTTTAGAAAATGTGGGTGTTACCACAGTAGGTTCTATTTTCGTCCTTACTCGACATGGTCAGTCTACCACAGGTTTCTCACAAGAAATTTTCGTTTTACCGAATTTTACTCCTAAATTATTGCTTGGATGTCATTTGCTTGCTCTATACGAAACGGACATCAAAATTAGGTCATCAGGACATGAGGTTATTGCAAATTTCCCATACAAAACTCCTCTCCACATGGAAATGAGATTGTGTGATGATGAAGAAATTCGAGAAATCACTTCCATGGGACCTCCTCCTGATCCAGTTTATGAAATTGAGCCTCAAGTTATTGAACTCAAGAATAAGTTAGTTCAATCAGACTCCGTGTCTGACCAAGATATCTCTCCCAAAAGATCTCGCAATTCGACTTATTGTCTTTTAATCAAATTCTTGCATGAAAAGGAAGTTGATCGAGTTCTGGCAATTGATGACACGAAGTTTATCTCTTGGTCAGATCTTTTCTCTCAACAAATTAGTTCCGATCTTTCCGAATTCGAGCGAGCACGAATGCTCGAAATGCTACTCACGAAAAGACAAGCTTTTGCTCGTGATTCTACCGAATTAGGTTTCGTTCCGCACGAAAAATGTAATATTCGCATTGACATAGGTGATGAAATTATTCCCTATGAAAAACCCTATCCTTGTTCCGCTGTCAAGCGATTAGCCTTTTCTTCTGTTTGTTCAGAGTTAGAATCTGCAGGAATTATTTCTGAGACTACTTCACCTGGAGGATCTCCAGCACTTTTAGTTTCTAAGCCTGATGGATGCTGGCGATTAGTCGTTGACTATCGTGAGCTTAACAAACGCATAAAACGCAAACGATATCCCATGCCTAGAATAGATGATTTTCTTACCGCTCTACAGAATAAGCGATATTTCGCAACGTTAGATCTTCTTCATGGCTATTACCAATTAGAGCTCCCGCCTAAAGAACGCCCGAAAACAGTCTTCGTGACTCCCGATAAGAAATATATGTACAATCGTTTGCCTATGGGTCTTGTTGACGCTCCATTTTATTTCCAATACATCGTGAATACGATGCTTGGAACCTATCAGTACAAGTTATGTCTAGGCTATTTCGACGACATTTGTGTATTCGGTGATTCCTTCGAGAAACTCGTCGAAAACCTTAGTTTAGTTTTAGATAGATTAATAGAATGGGGATTCAAAGTAAAAATCACCAAAACCGACTTTGGTTCCAAAGAATTCGATTTCTTAGGACATGTTGCATCTGGTGATGGAATCAAACCAAATCCCAGAAAAGTTGAGCAAATTTTATCTATTCCTCCTCCACGAAATATTCGTGAACTCCAAAGCTTCTTAGGATTAGTCAACTATTTCTCTAGGTATATTGAGAATTATGCCAAGATAGTCGAACCTCTTTATCGATTGGTTCGAAAAGAGAGAAAATTTTCATTCACGAAGAGTGATATTGAGATCATGGAAAAACTAAAGAAAGCACTAGCCAACAATTGCATGTTATATCATTTTAGCCCTTCTCGTAAAACTCGACTAGCAGTCGATGCATGTCATACTGCTGTCGGTGGAATTCTTCTCCAGCATCATGAAGAGCATGATGGCTGGAAACCAGTAAATTTTTTCGGACAAAAACTTAAGCCCTACCAGATCAATTACACGGTGAGTGAAAAAGAATGTTTCGCCATCATTGTAGGCATAGAGAGAAATAGGCAATATCTCGAAGGCATAGAATTCGAAATTCTAACTGATCACCACGCTCTCTGCCAACTTCCATCAACGAAGTTCAAGAACGGTCGCATCGAGCGATGGGCAATTATGCTGTCTGCTTTCCGTTACACTGTAACATATTTAGAAGGAAAATATCATCCTGCTGATTGTCTCTCCCGGAATCCCAACGAATGGGCACATAGAAAAGGAGAGCCGAATTCTAATTGTCAAGACGAGCTTTTCGAAGCCTATATTGTCATGAATTATCCCTCAGTGAAAGACCAGCTCGACGCTGGAAAATTGCATGATAAGAAGCCTCAAATTGACATCGATTCAGTCGAACATGAATCGTTTAGTCAATTCGCAAAAAATCAGATCAATTCACCCGTTTATAAGCCTATCATAGCTGCTCCCCGTGAGCAAGCTCCACCCCGTTTATACAAGAAGTACTCGAAAAAGTACGTTCTCATCGAAAGTATACTCTATCGAAAACCGACAAGAAAGCGTCCCTATCATCGTCTGATGGTGGACACTAGCACTCTCAATGATATCTTTAAGTCAGAGCATGGTGATCCACTCGGTGGACACTTTGGCTTTGACAAAACGTACTTCAACATCAGCCGTAAGTATGATCACCCGAATCTGGTAAATCATCTTAAGACCTTGACGGCTTCGTGCCTCAAGTGTGTCACAGGTAAAACTTCCACACATCCAACGTTCATCAAGCAGATGAAACCAGTTGGAAAATTTCCCATGCAGATCATGGAATTGGATGTTATGGGTCCCGTACCAGCATCATACAAACAGAATCAACTCATCGTCGTGATGGTTGACTCTTTGACACGATTTGTCCTCGCGAAACCGATTCGCAATCAGAGAGCCAAGAATATCATCAAGTTTCTCGATGAAACTTTTCAGCAATTCGGATATCCTGAGGTCATTCAAACCGATCAGGGTAGAAATTTCATTAGCGCCGAGCTGAATGATTACTTCACCGAGAAGAAAGTGAAACATCGTGTTCCCACACCTTATCACCCTCAATCCCAGGGAATTGTCGAGCGAACTAACAGTACTCTAGGTACACAACTCCGAATACTAGTTCAGGGTAACCCGCTCCGTGCGTGGGACACTTTCGTAGGTCCAGCAGTATTCTCGATTAACAATTCGTTGAACCGATCAACTGGATTCGCTCCAGCATCACTCATGTTCGGAAAACAGTTCCGGAAACCGTCAGATAGCTCACTTCCTTCCTTTCAGCAAGAAGATGATGTAACTCTCAACCGGCGCCGAGCCAGAGAGAAGTTACTGCGCAATCAACTCAAATACATTGAGTCTGATAGAAGCACTAAAAGTCCCATTGAAAAGGGCCAAATTGTCTTCATGAGACAACATCTTGCCGATTCAGGTAAAAAGTTATCGCCTGTGTTTAAAGGACCATTTTTAGTATTAGATCGATTTGGTGCAGCACTCCGTGTACTGGACATAGCTCGAAAGAGAACATTCAACGCGAATGTGTCTCAATGTAAACGATACCGAGGAGTTCTCACTCCATCAATGCATGCTGCCATTGCTATTCATTTTCCTAGCAGCGACCATTCTCGCCGCTCTTCAGATCGCCCAAGCTTGGCAAATAAGCGAAATGAAAAGAGCAATACGACAAAGAAGATCCGTTCTTCAACTCTAACTTCTCCTCAAGATCGGCACGAAGCCATATCTTCTGAAGATTCTGAGACCTTTTCAGAATCAAATGAGAATGAAAGAGAGCTCGAAATTGGTCAAGAAAATGATCAATTAGAGCATCTGAGTGTTTTTCCCAATCAGTTTGAAAGCGAACTATTTTCCTCCACCGAGGAGGAAGAAGAGCATGAAGAAGAAAAGAAGATAGAAGCTACAACCGATGTAGCCAAAACTCAAAGAAAAGAGGCCAAAGTTAAGCCCAACATTGTCTCCAATGTTCACCGAGAACATTTTACCCCTCATTCTAAAGATAAAGATCTATCCAATGCTCTCACGAAGAGGAGCACTGAACAGCCTAAAGGCAAGCCCTTTGTTAAGCATTCAGAGAAGAATTTCAACTCTGAATGTGTTCAACAGCAATCTCCGCGATTGCAAGAGAATTTTCTGGAACCTGGTCACATGCAACCAGTGATCACCAGTTCAAATTCCATTAGCAAAGTTGATACATTGCCTTCTGAAACCGATTCAGTTAGCAACGATGATGAGCCAATCGCAGCACGAGTGAGAAAGAGATCCGATCGAAAATTTCGGATACCACCACCTTTTCTCTACTCCTTTCTGATCCTCCGTGGATCATCTTCTCCCTCATCTGATCATTTGTCTCCCTTGGAGCATGATGAAGATGAATTCTCACTTTCATTTCCGCTATCATTCAAAACTGATCACCGAGATCAAGACTCGACGTCTTCCAAACTATTGCCTTTCTCTCATCTCTCCTTCTCTCTACAAAATGATTGTAGATTTGATCTTCGTGATCACCATTGCCACTTCAATTCTTATTACCCTCATGGTAATAAAATAATTTCAATCTCTTTGCATTGGTCAGGCCACCGAGGCCAGTTTTCCGAAGTCAGCAAACATTTTCCTCTCAGCGGTCTTCGCGACCACCTTTTCCCTCTTCCTGGCCCCGGGCCAAAGAAGAATACTTGAACCGATCGAAGTATTGGCAGGGAAATTCCAGCGCTCGCATGCAGTTCTCTTCTACCACATAATGTGTACTGCCATAAGTTTCCACTGCATGACCATGTACTTAGGTCGTTATTTCCCTATCCGTCCAACTCTACTGTTGGCTTCATATGGATGCACCTCCTTCGTTCTGTTGCTCACGGAGCACACGCTGTATTACCGTTCTCGAGGTTGGTTAAAACTCTAGTACCACCAGAAAACCACCTCAGTAAGTTTCTTGACACGAGTCAACAACTTCACTCGAAGTTTTCCTTCGAATCACTCTGTGTGATTACAGTGTGTTAGTGTGTCAATTGACCATAGGCTTCCGTAGCCAAAGCATAGACATTTGTGCTTCATCTTTGCTTCATGCAAATAACTTTGAACATTTCATCACTCCGTGTGATCATCATCTTCATCTCCTTGTGCATCCTCATCAAGTTAAAGTGACTTTTTCCGATCACCGTGATCATCCATATGACAATCATCTTGATGATCCTCATCTTTATCATCACTTTGTGTGCCGTTCACATCACTGGCAAAATGCCACCAGTTCAAGAACCAGTTGCGAGCGAGTCCATCGACAAAGTGTACGTGTGTATATACATCTTTGCGATGGTGAGCCTGATGATTACACATTATATTCTCGCAAAAATAATCATCGAAAAAGTTTGAAAACTCTTGTTTATTGTGGTGAATCATTGCGCGAAGCAATTGATCGAAAAACTTTGAGTTGTGATCTCCGTGATCACACTGCATCCTCATCTTTCCATTCTCTTCTCGATGAAGAGTCATTCTTCACGTTTTTCCGTTCATCATCACCACATCAGATCACCTACTTCATCGTTCCCATCATTAAAAATCGGCTGCAACATTGTGCCACACAAATCTGTAAGTTTGAAAAGAAATTCCAAACGATCCGAGATCATATTCAGAATAAACTTTTCCTGTTGTCGAGATCGAACAGAAACACGCGTAGTGTTTATCATTTGACTGCTACGTGCAGTATTATTCCATTTACTTTACGTAACCACAGTACGTATATTGCATCATCTTCCGGTCTCAAAGCATCCGTTGCTCCGGAACCACTTCTCAACTTCCGTTTCCTCTTTACTTTCATCACTGCTCCGTGCAGTTCATCTTCATCAATTTTTGATCTTCAGGATCAATTGTATAAACATTTACTGACTAGATATTCACCGGTCTCCGTGACCATCATTGATATGTCATCGTCATCTGAGCGCGAAGCTCAACCAGTGCCTACAATGGACTATTCATCCATAATCAAACTGCTAATTCGGATGAAGTACAGGCAACCGTTGCTTCGACTTCTGTCGAAAGTAAATGTACATGGATTCCGCGAGGAACATGTAACATCAGCAATCATCGATGACGATCGATTTCTATGCAAACTTTGCATCCACTTTGTTCGTGGAATCATCAGTTGCCGTAACTGTTCATCACTTTATTGTGCTGCTTGTTACGCAATTTTAAAAGAGTTCAAAGCCGCTCTTCCTCTTGCTTCTCTCCTCCGTGGAGATGGTAGTTTTGTGTGCTTGGAATGCCTTCCAAGTAATCGGTATGGTGAAGAAGGACCACTACCAATTGACATTTCTGATGCATATCGATGCACATACTTCATTTGTCCACGATCTAATTGCAATGCCAACTTGCTCTATGATGACTACGAAAGTCATGTTGCCACCTGTAATCAAGGTGAATGCTTCGACTACCCCGATTATGATCTGTTAATCACCACCAATGATTGCCTCAGCTTGAACAAAACGCTTGCTCAAGCAAAGGAAAACTGTCCACGAAAGACAGTACCGAGGTCACCGAGACCTATGCAAGTTGAATCCTCACCTCATCACCGTAATGTTCCAGCAATTACTGCCAGTTCACCATCACCGGTACCAGTACCAGTGCTACTCTCTCAGACTGTTTCCGAAAGAGCATCACCAGAAATTGTCAGCATCCAAGAATCTGCATCCGGAGACAATTGTAACCGATCGCATAACGTTGCATCGGGCTGGAACAGACCATCATCGGTAACTCCATCAGATCCCGGATTCTTGCCCATCAGTTCGTCTGATGAACAAGCCAGTAATGCTGCTCACGAAGAGCGTAGACGTCAATTTGCCGAAGTTCTCAATCGGTACAATCCGTTCGAAGCTGATGAACGATCTTCAACTTCTAGCCCTCGCCATACAGCACCAAAAATCGCTGCGAGAGAAAGTCCACCGAGGACTAGCACATCGTGTGCACCTCCTTTTGGTCCAAAGCCTTATGATGGACCACCTAAACCTCATTTTCCAACGGGAGCTTCTACATCGAAGAATACTCCAGAATTCGAAAGAGCATTCGGCGAAGCTGTCGATGAATACCTCCATGGTGGCTATCCTGATATACGCCACATGATGCCCCCTCCTACGATCACCGAGATTCGTAAGGGAATGCAGCGATGGCCTACTCAGCCTACTGTACATATTCCATCATCATCATCAGCAGCATCCACATCATCATCTTACTCGTCTGATTCCGCCAGTATTGCACCGCAAGACAAGAATCAGCGTCGAAAGATGATTCTTGCCCCTCGTCATCATATTCGAGAAGATGTTCGAGGTAGATTGACTCCAACACAGTTGGAATTTATGCGCCAATATTTTGATCAATTAAACATCGATTTCAAGTTCAAATCGAATGCTCCACAGTTTGTCCTCAACACCCATACTGTCAGAAACAGAGCTGATGTTTGGCGCTGGAGACCATCAGCTGAACCTCCACTGCTTCCAGAATGGATGGACAAAATTATTGCATCCAATCAAGATCACAGCTATCCTGTAGATGCTGTTATCGCATTATACTCAGCCTCCGTTCTCACCCGATACCCAGGCGAAGAAGAAGCATCTCTTCGTAGTGTATGGGTTTCCATCGTACGGAACGATGGCACTGTAGTATTTGAAACTTTTATTAAGCACCCTAAAGAGTGCATCATGAACTTTCATACCACTTCTCATGGATTGTCGTGGAGACAAATCCGGACTGGACAGAATCCAGCAACTGCCATTAAACAAGTCACCGAATACATTGCCACTGCTCGACTCGTCGTCGGCACCACACCTGAAGCCCATTTGCTCACTTTAGGATATTCACCTGATCAAATGTCTGTCATACGGCCAAAGCTCGTAGATCTTTGCCGATTTTATTCACCCTACACATCACTCCAACCCATCAGTTTCCGATGCATCGTGCATCTTCTTCTCAACGAGAGAATTGATTACGCTTTCGATCATCATCCTCCGTCTTACACTGCCAAATTGGCCATCAAATTCTTTTTTCTCTCTCGACCTCTCATCGAAGAACCCCAGTACCAATGGATGGGGAATACATGGGTTGCAAGGCGCCTAGCTTTGTACGCTCAAAACCGTCGCCCATGGCCAGCTACTCTCATTACGTATGAGCAATATTGTCCCTCCGACTGTCCACCACAATGGAATCACGGTCGTGGGTATGCTAATCCTGATGAATGGAAAACTCACCATCCATCTCCATCAAGTGATCCTGATCTCGAACCTCCTCTACGAGTAGGTAGGGAAGTTCGACGAGAAGATATTGAAAATCTAGATCGATTTCACGACGATCGTGAACTTTCTCCCATCGACTGGGATGATGCGCTCGGTGCGCATAATGCTCAAAACAATGCTCAAAATCCTGCTGATAACAATAATCCAGTAGAAGAATCTGTGGCACCGAGCCTTCAACCTAACGAACAGGTTGTGATTCCTCTTCAGCATCCTCCTGCTCCTCCTCCATCATCCGCATCATCAGTTCTTCCAGAGGAAGTTCTGCTCATTTTCCCTTCTGGAACCCTGGAGCTTACTGACGAACAGAATGCTCAATTAATAGACGAACACTTGAATAGTGCCTCAGAAGAACTCGCCTTTTCTGCTGCTTCCTCTCTTTTCGATGAAGCAGTTGTTCCATCTCGAGATCCCGAGATCGATGCCCAAATTAATTCCATGGCAGAACATGGAATCCAAGAGGTGCCAGAATCTATGGTTTTCACCTTTTCCCAGCCAGCAATCGCTCGGAAAAGCCCATCACAAAGCTCTCACACCACGGATCAAGCCATGGATGAGAGCCCTGGATTTTCTCCTCTCTCACCTCCCGCAGGGCAACCAATTATTCCACCCGAGACCACTGAATCACCTCAAGCTAATGATCCGCATCAACCAGCAGCTGCCCTGGATCTCTCTTCCCAAGACTTGCCTGGTCAACTAGAGTCCTCAACTCTCAGCTCTCAAAGCTCTACTTCTCAATCCTCTCAAACACCGCAGAAAGCAAAATCCAAAGCTGGCTCATCGAGTTCGAAAATCACCAAGCCTGCACGACGTCAATCGACTCGTGGTTTATCACCACATTTGCAACAGTCACTCGGTGTGACCACCAGCTCAGTTCCTGGAACTTCCATCCTCAATCCAGCAGTACGACATCGTACATGTCCCACTCTCGTGAGTGGTAAGACCAAGGCAAAGAAGTCTACGAAAGACAAGAACAAGCCATGATCATCGTCATTCCTGCTTTCTCACCATCATCGAGGTGGTGTCATGGTCATGGAACGGGGGTCTGTTAGCAGAATTAGTCTGCCACCCCGATGATGCTTCGTCAGCATCCATCCAATTCATTTTATAATTGCATTTATACATTTGATACAACTTCTTATGCTATTTCCTCATATATTTCATTGCTGACCTATATTTTCGGCCCTTGGTCTACGTGACCATCTGGCAGCGCGATGCTGCACATATGTTCCCACGGATGTTACTGACCATCGGTTGGTCTTCCGCTTCCTTCTCTCTTCCATATCCTGGCTCTCCGTGAGCCCAGGGTATAAAAGCCGAAACCGTTTCCCATTCTGGACACTTGCTTCTACCCTCCAGAACAAGTCGTCACTCTGCCCGATTCTTGGCCACCGTGGCCATAGTAGTTTTGTACCCATCTTAGTACTCTCATTAAACTTATTTTACTCTCTAGTTGAGTTGCACTCGGTGTGCTGTTGCCTACGATCGGTCCCTTAGGTCTTTGTGCGCCTATCAACCGTGAGCGGCCCTCATAGGTTGGTGAAGTCAGAAGTTATTGAGCTCGGTGCTCTATCGTGCTTAGTTTTAGTGCTATTTAGTATCGTGTTCAGTAATTTTCCCACAGTAGTCTTAAATCGATTTCCATGAGAAAAATTGTGATTTGACTTTTATTCTTGATTATTGGAACTTAGATTAGTCTGGAGCCAATTTTCTTGGGATGAGACCGATGGCTCCAACCGATGAGATGATAGTCTACTGTAAATGAACAGTGATTGGTATCTAATCAGGTAGGACTATTGGTCTTATCAAATTGAACACGGCTATATTCTTTGAATATGAAGTGGAACTTGGACCAAGAATTCAGCTTGATAGATCAACTATCTCGGTAGATGTTTATTTCACAAAAGTCCAAGAATAATAAAAGTTGATCTGGACGAAAATTTGATAAGATAGGAGAGCTAAAAGTCTTATATAACTGCTTATTCATCCTTC
This sequence comes from Brevipalpus yothersi, assembly GCA_003956705.1. Lineage (NCBI taxonomy): Eukaryota > Metazoa > Arthropoda > Arachnida > Trombidiformes > Tenuipalpidae > Brevipalpus > Brevipalpus yothersi. Next base: position 106,053 of record QZCP01000047.1, on the reverse strand, counting down.
TTGATAATCGCTCCAGAATCACTGACAATCACTAATCCAGTCATGTTGGCATTATGATCAGATACCAGGAAAGCCAAAGTTTTAGCCATCTCCTCTGCCGTTCCAAAACGCCCTAAGGGGGCCAATTTTTCGAAAAGAGCATTATCGAAAAATGGAAATAATCCACCAAGCATATCTGCAACGAATTTCGTTGACACTGGTCCTGGGCTGCAGAGTAATCATTCAGAATTTATCATCAAATAAATTAATATCAAGTGAGTATCAATATCATTCATATCTTCCTGGATATTGCAGCATGATGGCCCAACTTACTTGAGTGAATTTACTCGAGCATCAGGAGCCAACTCTCGGGCAAGACATTTGGTGTACATATCGAGAGCAGCTTCTGACTTACAGTATGACCAGTGAAAGCATGTCTTGATGAAGGTTGGTGAATATTATTGATTAATCAGTAATTAAACAATCAGATAGAATGTTGATATAAACTCACTTGTCGGAGGCCAGCAATACTTGGAACATTCACAATGGCACCTCTACGTTCTTTCAGAGAAGGTGACTAGTGATGGGTGAGCTGGAACGATACTTCGCACATTCAATTGGAACATGGCCTCATAACTTCCCAAATACTGTGGACTGGTCAGACCCCATAATGATCCAAAGCCGACATTGTTGATCAAAATATCTATCCCACCATGTTTGGGGAGTACTGTTTCGGCCAACATTTTCACCTCATCTCCTTTTGTTAGATCAGCTTTGACAACAAGAGGTTTGATTGGAGAGAAATGGATTGGTGTAATTACACTTCGTTCTATGTGTTGAATTTTGGATCATAAAATATCAATGGCTTACCTTCTCTCTTTGTGGTGAGGCTTGCTCACACTCTTGGGCTGTCTTGGCCAATAGATTCTCCTTATGACCGGTAGTAACAACTCAAGCACCCAATTCGCAGAAGAGAATTGCTATCGCTGCTCCAATCCCTTGAGCTTGATTGATTATTTGATAAATGAATAACACCAATAATTCTCCTTGAAGAATTGCCCAAAGTTGAAAAACTAATTGTTATCCACACATACCGACCTGTTATTGGAGTGATCTTGTTGCTCCATTTGATATCCATAATGTTGGTTGACAGTGAACAAGATAGACAATCAGTTTGGAAGAAGAGTTCGGCTACAATTGAATCGATCGAATGACAATCAAAAGTAGAGTTTGGAAGTTTACCGAGAATACACCCAGAAATGACAATGGTTCTTTATTCACTGTGTTCTCCATAGTGTTTGGTGCCTGAGCAGTTGAAATTTGCAAACAAGTAAGTAACGGAAAATTTGAATAATCTCTGGACTCAAGATGCAATCAATTTACGCTCTCTGATTACGATCAAGGCTGAACGAAAAAATTTCCACTCATTCAATTTTATAGAACCGAAGGTCCTTGAAGCTTCCAATGCTGTTGATTTTGCTTCATACTGAATACTTTTCAGTCAGCTGATGTTAGTCACTTTGGGTGAATGATTGTCCGATCAAAATCTATTGCTAACTGAAAATAAGAATCGTGTAAGCAGTTGGAATGGCTCAGATATTGAGATATTTTGATCGTTGAAATGAATAGCTTAATATTCTACGCCATTGAATCTTTCTAATCATCATACAAGCCGTCCGGTATCTTAAGATGAAGGAACCTCGCTGAAAAATAGCCACGACGGGATAATCGCCAATGCACGCCTCTACAGTATTTACGTTTTCCTAGAAAAGATATGAAGAATGAATAATAAGATCGAAAGAGATCGAAGATCACATGAGCATGCATTGGTGTGATTGTTGGAAATATGGCTCTAGTTCAGTGTCGAGCATCGAAAGTTAGATTCATTGCTCTGGCCCTTTCATGCATATCTCTAACTGGAGGTTCTGATCTAACACTTCATGAGGTTATCTATTTGATGACTGGATCGATGATCACTGTAAATCTTGCGAATCTCTCGCTTGGCTCGCTAGGCTCGCTGATTTGCACAGTTGTTATTTTGTCTCGTCGATTCAAGATCAATCCTAATAACGTTTTTACCCTGATTGCAGCTTCGTTCGGAGGTTTGACCACAACGCTTTTCATTGCTTACATCTGTAAAATGTTATTCCATATCATACATATGTGATGTATACAGATTGATATCCTAGTTGAATTGCTATCTGCGATTCCTTTGCTCACTAAAACAGCCAGTAAACAAGATTGCACGAGACGCCTACTGATCACCGATTGGTTCCCAACTTGTGGAGCAATGTTTATGCAGATAACTGATGGATTGATAATGGAACATGCACTGAACGTCTCTCAGAGTTAGCTGCTTTTCAGCCAAAGATTAACGGTAAAAATTCATGGCGGGGAAAGACGGCAATCACTTCTTATTTTTTCATCCATTTCCAGAGTTTTCCTTGAGATTTCTATCTCTATTTTAGAATTTTATCCCTGTTTTGCAATTTTTAGGAGTTGGTGGAGACTAGGCAGCTATTCAGAGCAGTCAGATATCAACTTATTTTCATTGTTGTTCTTAGAAAGGATGCATCTATGATCATGATGTCAATTTCTTATTCAGGGAAAGCATAGAATGTAGATGAAACTGATCATTAAAATTCTAATACAAAACCGAGTGATTTTCAGGCTGATGAAATGGTTGAACCAAACAAGAAAGTTCCCCCACTTTCATCCACTGTTATATGATAGATAGATTTCAAGAGAATCTTGAGGAGAACTGATTTTGTTAGGCCCATCATTCTTGCTCGTTTCAATTGATATGAAGCGCAAGCAGCTATCTGAGGTGGGCACTTTTGGTGTTTTGGAACATTCACAACTTCATAAATTATCTCGTTAGCTCAGATGATTCCACTCTTATCGGAAACTTGTATTATTTTTCCTAATTCGTGCATTTCAAAGTAGATCATAGCTTTGAGAAGGTCTTACATTAATGCTCTCTACTGTTTGGGAAATCAAGAATTTGTGACACAAGTACAGCCATTCAAATAATGTTCATAAATGAATCCTCATGAGGATTGACTCTCCATGTCCACTTTGCTAATTCAAACTCGGTTCAACAGTAGTGCCTTCGAATCAAGCAATTTTTGTATCTTCGGCATTTTATGAGAATTTCTGCCTGTGGATCTACTCGAATTGCATTTATTTTGATTATCGAGGATGATCTAACAGATAGTTGCTAGAGGTGAGGATTTCAATCAATCAAAATGAATAGGGTTTGTAAGCTCTCAACTATGTCATTAACTAGGATGCTGCTACTTAGTGACTAGTGGAACGAATAGTGAGGTGGTAATAATCAAATGAGTAGCAGATTCCTCATTTACAAATCAAACAATCATTCTAAAACTATTAATGATCTACGATCCATGATTGAACTCCTTTTGAAGCTTAGCCATTTTTTCGAGAGAAGCTCCAGCCAATCTTTGTTTATTCAGAGGCACTGTAGTCTTATGATTCTGATTCAGGAAGGGATCATCACACTTTTGGTATGGATTGGGTTTCGGAGGTGGATTCAAGGGTCCATGGAATGCCGACAAGGGCATATCTGCAATGGTAAGATCACCATATGCCCGCGGGAGAGCCTTTGTTGCTTCTTTCTTGGTTTTCAAAAACTGTTGACCGACAGTTTCATTTCCGAAAACTTTTCCAATATCAGAATCAAGCAACCAATTAACACTGAATTCACCTCCTAAGCATGCCCCTACAGGACCATCACAGAAGCAAAAAGTATCCCAGTCGAATGGACCACATGCAGTAATCGCGAGGACCGAAATATCTTTAGGCAGAAAACCAGCGAACACCGAGCCAGAAAAAGCAGCTTCCAGATAGAACAGCAACTTGTTGTACATCTTCTTCTCATACATCTGCTTGAGGGTTGAAGTTATATTCTGAGCAGGAAGGAAATCTTCTTTGAAGAATACACCCTGGTTTCCTCCACCACCAGTGAAAAAGATGAACACATTATCATCTGGACCACTTTCTAAGACTTTTTTCCCTCTAACTTTTAGCTTGGGGTCACCGATGTTAGAGGGGGCTTCGACTGCTCATCATTTTCTTCTCCTGGCGCTGGAGATCGTCTCCACATGTCATTGTTTTCCCCACCCGAGTTGTCACTCGCCATGTTGATTCGCTCAATTGTTGGTTAGAGTTGTTTAATTCTCGGATCATTCCGATTGTGGTTAAGATAACATGATTGTCTTCCTGATAACCTTAGGTTTAACCTTTTTGTAAGTGGTATAAATACCACCGCTCAATCTGTTTCTCTTCACTGCGGATTTGTACATTGTGTCAAGTGGTTACCCTGCCAGAGCCCTTGGCTGTCTTTCCCAGTCATTACACTGTTGGAAGATCAGTTGTATTAAGTGGTTACCCTGCCAGAACCCTTAGCTGTCTTTCCCAGTCAGTATACTGGTTATGCCATGTTGGTATGTGAGTGTATGTAAATGTTTTACTTCCTCCCCAGTAGTGTTTGTCTTGTTGGTCATACCATCGTGTCGATGTGTATGGTATTGAGTAGTTACCCTGCCAGAACTCTCAATTGTCTTGTTGTTTGTAGTGTGTTGTAGCAAGTAGTTACCCTGCCAGAACTCTTGGCTCAGCCACTTGTTGTTTGTAATAAACAGTATTGAGTGTAACTCATTTTGTTTTGTTTTGTTGAACGTAGTTCATTGTCAGTCACATAGGACTTTGGTTTCCTTTGACGGTGTGTTTTGTATATGGTCAAGATTGGACGTGGTTCCTGAGATCATCTCTTTTTGTATTGCCGATTCAGTGGATGTTCCCTGGAATCGTTGTTTGTTATCGGCAAAGCCGGGTTCCTTAGGTTAAGGCTCGCTTCGCTCGCTTCTTTGGTATTACCTGTACGCTGAGTAAGAAACTGCCATCTTAGCTCAGTTCATTTTGTCATTGTTATTGCTGCTATTTGTTGGCTATTGCCACTGGTAACTCGTTGGTTTGGTAAACTGTTATTGGCATAGCCATAATTTGATCTGGTTGTCGGAAACTGTATTGGTATCTGGTACAACCAGTGGTTTGAGATTCTCTCGGATTCGAGCCCTAATCGGCTTAACCGGGTTAGCCCAAAATAAATTGTTTTGTCGATTCGAAGCGCAAGGCTTTAAGCTGACACTTCGACACGTCCTCTGCTTCTCGCAGGAAGTGCTCACACCGAGTAGAACTTTTAGAAAGTTCTCCTTGGTCACATCTTCACCAGTAAAGTCTTTTACAACTCCTTGATAAACATCAGGGCCATCAGGCTGATTGATCAACTTTCCAGGATAAGGATTACTCGTATCATTCACTATATCATCATACATCATGGTAATGATATTCGACTGAGGAATTCCATGGGCCACCAGGTCTTGATATGCATGACACACATTGGCTTCACATCGATAATTGAGGTATCCATATCCTCCAGAAACCAGAACAGCCCAGTTTTGAGCACCTTCATTATCAGGGTTGTCAAATGTTGCGACGATTAGGTCACTCAAGCAGAGAATAAAGTGTAGACACCAAATTGACTTCATGATTTTAAGTTACAGTTTCTAATGACTTTTCTACGCAGATCTATCATTTTCAATCTATCATACATCATTTTATATAAAATTCACCAGAATTCTCACTCAACCCCCTCCAACCGATTTATCGCTGTTCCCATCTTACCATACCATGAGAAAGGCGAGCATCAATCCTAGCATGTTATCACCAAGCTATCTTATGTAAATGAATATTCTTGAACAATCAATACATACCATTGATAATTTATTTTTGATTGTTTTCCTTTCAGCTCGATTTCTCGAGAAATTTTCATAAATGATCATAAAAGGTAATTATTGTCACTCTAATCATGGGATGTGCTCACTAGTTTGCTCTGTATCAACATTGCTCCACAAGTTGGAAACCAACCAGTGATCAGTAAGCCTCTCGTGAAATTTTGTTTACTGGCTGTTTTAGCGAGAAATGAAATTGCAGCTAGCAACGCAACCAGGATATCAATCTGGATCCGAATTCAGGTACAATAAAAGGTGAGAAAAGGAACCATCGAAGCAAGCATGATGAAATATCTCATGATGGGTTCATTTTTAGCGTTATTCGTATGTTGTGTTCAAGCCCTTATCTATAAAGCTATGATTCTGTTCATTGAATTGAGTGATTGTAAGCAAAAAGAATATAAAATCATAAATTGATATAAAATTCTAGTATAAAAAATCCAGTCATAAGAGCGGATCTCAAGAGTGTTGTTAGGCTCTTTTGGGTTATTGTTAAATATTTGGATCGAGAACAGAGGAAGAGTAAGAGAGAGAAAGACAGAGATTATGTTGTCAGTTTTCGAAGAGTCTTGAAATCTTTCCATGACAGCTTTCTAGAGTTCCTTATTTGACAAAGCATCGAGCGAATTGAGTCCATGCTGGCCATGAGAGTAGTGGAATCAAAAAAATTCTTAATTTCCGCTACAGTTCTAATGCTCTTCGCTTGAGAAAGATCCAAAAATTTTCAATCAACGAAATTTTCCCACCAAATGCATAAATTCAACGGAAACCCTAATAAAACATGCAGGGATTGAGGCTCTCCTTTCTCATTGTATGGTTAGATAAGAACAGTGATAAATTAGTTGGATGAGATTAAGTGAGAGTTCTGGTGAATAGCAAATGGAATGATTTATGATAGATTCAGGTCAAACTATTCTTTATCTGATCTATTTCCATTGTTCCCTATCTTATAAAGAAATTTTGAGATGACCCTGCATTTCCAGTGAAATGTAAACAATAATTGAGTTACTGGCATTATCAATGGTGATAAAGATTTCCATGAAAGCAGATCATCTCCCTAGAATTTGGATGAAAAATATCGATTCATTACGAGTGGAACTTAATTTTCAGAGAAGGATCATACGGCTCAAATATATTCATATAAACGGATGTTTCACGGATATTTAACCTACTGTGATGCCAAATTGGAATAGTTCTGCAATTAAATCAAATTGACTGTAAACAACCCTGATTGGAGAAAATGGCTATCATCCTCAAAGTTATTTTATACTGTTTGTTGGTGCTCAGAGAAGGTGCTAGAAGTGAATTCCTAGGTGGATCAAATCCTCTCTCTGATGAGATGATCGATTGGATCAACTCTCTGAGCCCAAAAAAAGGTATGATCTCAACAAAACTCTACTATTTAGGCTGGCAGGAACTTTGATCCATCCAAGCTTGAATATGTAAAGAGACTACTGTAGTATTAATATCTCAAACAGGGAACTGGTCCCAAGATGAATCCCGAAATCGGTTCCGAAATGGATCCCTCCAACTATCTCCCGAGACTTTGGAAAACTACGAGAATGACACTTTTGATGCCAGAACTCACTAGCGACAGTGCAGTTCTATCATGTGAGTCTCTATCAGTATCGAGTGAGAGAAGATAGAAACTCTCACAAATCTGAGTTTCTCTTTCCCATCATCTGAACAACCAAAGCATAATTTTTCATCTACTCTTTGACCCAACGATCGCATCTTTTTGCTATCTATTTTCACACTTTTTATTCAGCTCATTGATCAGAGATCAGTCCAACTCTGATACTGCCTGGGCTTTCGCCGCAGTGAGTGCGATATGAGATCATATTTGCATCGATTCTGCAGGCTCCATCAAAGTCAATATATCAGCTGAAGATCTAATTCCTTGCGCTGGAATTGGTGACTGTAATCATTCTCCTGATTTCTTCGATGCTTGGGTGCATTAACTTGAGAAGAGGATAGTCACTGGTGATTTGTATAAAGGAGGAGGCTGTAAATCATATTCCATCGAGCCGGGTCATCGCGGTGAGCCACCAGCACCAACACCAAAATGTTCTCAAGTGTCTCAGACGGGATATTCAAAGTCCTATTCAATGGATAAACACCATGGAGTTAGTTGCTATCAACTTCATCCTCTAGTTGAGGGAATTGAGATAAATTTAGCCTTTTACAGTCCCGTTCAATCTGCTATGACTGTCTATGTAGATTTTTTGTTTTATAAGTCAGGTAAGAATTGAAGCAGAGTAGATATGTATCAAGGAGTCAATCACTCAATGGCCGTTCTCTGTTCCAGGAATTTATAGAGTGGAAAGTATAGAAATCATAGGATATCATTCAGTGAAAATTATTGGATGGGGAATAGAGAATGATGTTCCCCACTGACTGGCGGCCAACTCATGGGGAACATCTTGGGGTGATGGAGGTGAGTATTGAACAATCTATGGAATGATAAACAATCTCATTACCTATTTTCATCATCTTACTTCGGATACAAGGGTATTTCAAAATTCGTCGAGGCTTCAATGAAAGTGGTATCGAAGATATTATTGTTTCTGGTAGTTCAATCGATCCAAGTCGATAAAGTCCTACAACATTCAACTTGCTTCGATTATGTTCATCGAGGAGAAAATGATAGCAAAGACGTGAAGAATATATATGATGTGATATATACATGTACATGTATTTCAACTTTCCTCCATGATGGTCTGGACCAATCGTCTCAAAATTGGTGCACTAATTTCATCCATTTTATTGCATCTAGCTTTTTGAAACCAGTCAAATGTTTGTCTCTATCTTATTATGATGAAAATATTTTTACCTCAAATTGAATGATTATCATCTTGCTAATCTTCTTGGATTGCATAGAGAGAGATTGTATTGCACTGCATGATCACGCTTGTAGACATTTTCCGAAATTTTGATGATTTCGCAATCTCAGCATTTTGATGGGAATAGATCCAACCAAGGAGTTTGATATGGGTTTTTCTCATTTTCAACAGCTTATCTATCCACTCTAAACTATTCCTTATACACACAAAAATTACATTTTCATCACATTCAACTCGATCAAGGTCCAATGAGAATTCAAGACCACAAGCAATCTGAGAAAGAAAGAGATAGAAAATGAACATATCGTTCGGGCATGAAAAAGCTTCCACAGATAAACTTTTTTGGACCCTGATTATGATCACGATATTGTTTCTTCTCAATTACAAGAGTTGATCAAAAGGAAAGAAAGCAATCTACCTGACTATTTTGACCAATTTTCGAACTCAATCATTGAGACTAGTATTGTCAGCCAAAATGAATTTGAAGACAGTTTTCTCAGCTGTCTTTGAAACCCCAGAAAAACTGTGGAAGTCAACGATCATCTTCTCCCTGAAGCACTCACTGATACCACTGACTGTATTGAAGTGATCGTGAGGACTGATTTTTTAACAAAACAGTAGAGAAACATCAATTTGGTCTGCTAGCACTTTGTTTTGATCACATTATACAAAGATAACGATTTCACAACTGGCAAATAACAGTTCGATGCCACTTCTTCTGGGATCACTTCTATATCCCAAGAATGTGAAGAAAAAGTGAGTTACCGGAGAGCAGAAGAGTTTGCTTCAAAAGTTTTGATTGTTGCTCTATCAAAGCAGCATTCAGATTCCCTTTTGAAATTGAAGCGTGATTTATCATCTATATCCCATCTCTTCTTAATTGCTCCACGAATTTTCCTTGATCTCTTTGCTGGGAGAGGGGAGATGGAATTTCGAGCTACCTGCCACTTTGTACCAAAATATCAAATTGATATTCGATTAACACTGCCAATAACCAAGATTTTAACGATCAACGAGACTCAATTGAAGTGTCATCAATCCCTCAATCTAATTGAAGCGATGAGAACCGATAGAGAAACGGTGGCACACAGTTTTCTCTCTATCAAAGAATGCGTCTAGATATGGTAACGTTGATCCGAAGTTGTTTGAGTTTCGATATCATCACCATCTAGCTCGTGAGCCAGGATTGTTTCATTCCAAATACTAGGTGCAATTTATCTCTTTATTACATTAGTTTTCTCTAGTTCTTGTGATGCTCTCTACTTTTCTGGCCATGAGTAGAACTTGATGATCTTTTATTCGAAAGATGTTTGCGACAGGAGACGTCAAGAGTGAGTAGATGAATATTATCGGCCATAAATAATGGAAATGTTTTAGTTTTAGCAGCAAGAAATTCTCACGGTGTGAGTATTTTTCTGACATTGCCTCGTTGGTGCAAGAATATAAAGTGAAGAAAGAATTGAATATCATGAAGTCGATTTGAGAATATTTGAAGCTACCGGTTATGCTGGAAGTCATGTATTCCACCATTTGATTTCACTTGTAGATCATCGAGAGGAAATCCGAATTTCTCTAGGCTCTTTCCAGAAAGAATCAGTTTCTGTATAACTACTCCATGGCGAGTAAAATACGGGAAATACCTTGAGCATTTGTAGCGGTTTTCTTATTGACATTGATTATTCTACTGATCACTTTTCTTGGACGTTTATCGAGCTTGAGACTGAGCTCTATCTCATATTCTACTTTATCACCGATGTTTAGTCATCAATCTTTTTGGAATCTTGAGGTGATTGGAAATAGCAACTTTTCAAACTCTGGTGCATTTCTGATTTAAAACCTCGATTTTCACCATCCATGCCGACATCTCTCTGGGAAAATCGTCAGAATGAACCCATGAACAGAAAATTCTCTTCTCATGCCTTGTTAGCCTCGAGATGATTGATAAACTAATCAGCACATTTCGGGAAAGCTCATCATCGTTACTCAGTTTGAATCACTCAGACTTCTCAGCTACCATCAAGCAAATAGGCTGGAAGAGTCGTGGTCGTCTCTGATGAGACGAAAAGAGAAAAAATGAGATAAATAAGATGAGGATGAGTAGCTTGCATGATGCTTACCCGCTGAAATCATGATAGTTTCATTTTCAGCATTCACATCATTGAAAAGCATCATGACTATAAAAGCTATCGCTAGAAGAGCCGATCCAATCAAATCTCCAAAAGCAGTCAGAAACGGCAAAGCTGTATTGTCTGGATTGAAGCCTCTTTTCCAAAGAAAAAGTACCAATGAATAAGAGATTTGTATCAGAATGGCCACTTGAATAATGGCTGCTACTATGTAGCAGATGAAGAATAATGGAGTCATGGTGAAGTGATTGTAGACCAATTTGATGAAGAAGATAAATAAAATATGGCAAGGTATCGAAAACAATAGTAACAATCGGGCCATACTTGAGTGTGAACCTAAAAGCAATCAGGAAAACATTCTCTTAATAAGTGCCAAAATATTAGTTCAAGAATAGCTTACTTGCTTTTTTGTAGGAAACATCCATCATTCCTTCAAAGGAATCACCTTCATTCTCTATTAGGTAGACACCAGGTTTTCTTCGATTGAAATATGTAGAATTACGGCTTGTCTGAATTGCTCCCAGATTACTTCCAATTCCTAGAATTTCATGATGATTAGTTAAAATAAGAATATTAATTCCTAAGATTCAATTGAAATCATCTATGAAACTAAGGGTCACTGACATAGCCCTCATGAATCGAAGAGAATTAAGGATTTCAAATTTTGGCGAATCCTTTACAATGGATTCTTACCATTCATGAGAGGCTGAAAAACAGCCAGCTTTGTGAAGCGACTCAAAGAGTTTTCCATTATCAAGCCACCTGTAATCTGGATCAGCATTGCGCCACAAATCGGAAACCAACCGCCAATCAGTATACGCTTGGTGAAGATACACTTGCTGGCTACAAGGGCGTAGAGAGGGATCAGTGATAACATTCCACTCAGGATTCCTATCTGAATGCCAGGTAAATGTTCGATTAGAAACAATGATCTACTGATGTAAGCTATCGATAACATTGTGGTCAAATCTCCAAAAGAAGCTGCCAACGGAGTGGCTATATTGTCAGGATTTATCTTAAAGCGATGACACAAAGCAATTAGACAGCAAATCATCAAGTTTAGAAAGAAATTCGCAACATTTGAAGTGATCAATGATCCAGTTATCAAGAGAACAATCTTGTTGAAGGTAAGATTATGCCGCTCAGATGGAGATATGTAAGAAACAGCAACAGCAATGAAAGGTGTGAAAAGTCCAACAGTTGAGGCTTGACATTGGGCTAGAGCCATATTTGAGATTATCAGTCGATTCTTTCCAAATGAATCATCGAAACCGCCAAGATTTGCGAAAGTAGACAGACGAGAGGCTAGGGTCATAGCAACATTGTCCTTCAAACCCAATAAAGCTGGCACAAGAATATTCAATTGGGGTACCTTTTCGAAAACTTCCCATGTTTGTACCATTGCCAGTATGATACCAGTTGCAACACTTCCGAGACCCGCAATTAGACATGGAACTATTAACTCGCGTAATGCTTTGTAAGGAGATTCATTTGACTGTTTTTGATCATCTTGGTGATTATGGTCATTGGATGGTATGGTACCAGTTGGAGAACATGGAACTGTATTTTGCCGATTGCAATAGTTGTTGTTCAAATCATTTCGATCACCCTCAGTCGTGATTAATCCTAGATCCCTTTCGTTGGCTTCGATATTATTATTGGTGGGAAAGTTCGCTATTGTGTAATCTTTGAAAAGTTTCTCGACACTTAGTGGTTCACTTGGATTCACATCTTTCAAAGGAAGATTCGTTGTCGAAGTGGGGCTTGAAGTATTCCGACTCAATTTCTTGGTTTGCTGATTCTGTTCATCATCAATTCTGAAGACGAATGGATTGAACACATCATTCTTGAAAAATGAATTACCTTCAATAAGATCTGATTTACCTATGTCCCAGTCAATCAGATTCAATTCAGTTGTGGGTGAAACCATTTGATGACTAGCTGGGTCACTTTTGGGTTCGTCGAGTGGGTCAGAACCATTTTCCAACCTTGTAATGGGATTTGTTTGGTCAGTCTGCCTCTTTACACAATTATCTGAAGCAATCACCATTTTTACAATCAAAAATTAGGAAAAAATCGAAAGAATAGTGAATAAATGCTAATCAATCGAGTATCAATTAGCGAGGAGTGGAAAACATCTCGCTAAATGATGAATACACTGATTTGCAAAAATTGATGTGATACCGATTTTTCAACCGTTTTGTCAAGTGAATTTTGGATGAATTAAAACTGATTATGTATTAACCACAGATAATGGTCCATTATTCTTACCTTTTTTGTTTATCATATGATGATGAATTGTTCATCCATTCTCACTCTCTCCACTCATGTAAAGATTGATAAATTTCCGAATGAAAGGCGTAATCATTACTCAGAACTCAATACTTTTTCATCGTTTGTCCACGAAAATGCTATACATCATTCCTCTGCTTGATCATCACTACAGAAATTATCTCTCTCTCTCTCTCTTTTTACATGTTTTGATAAACCGCTTGTGCATACCTCTGTTGAATATCTCTTAAGAGCTGTCTTGATCATTCAACAGAATGTTACCTGTTGTAGGTGCAAGGACAAGGAGTGTTGAACTTTTGTATCACTATTCAAATAAACATTGAACTCTATATCAAATTCGCTTTGACGAGGGAACTGTCCTCCTGATTCTTCAACTAAGGAGCTAAAGTGATTCTGAACATCTAACTCCTCAATGAACCAAATAACATTTGATTAGGATTTCTCTGGAACTCAGAGCCATCAACTGATACGTAATTGATATGCAAAGATTCTGACGATTCAAATTCTACCTTGGAATCGAATATTACTGAGTGACTTAAGTAGCATCCGACTTGAGATATATCTCTAATCACAATAGATTTTCATCCCTGGATGTCCATTTCGATATGTGTGAGACAATGGTGAAGATTATTGTGAGCAAGTTAGTAAGCACAACCCAATCACACTTTCGAATACGAGTCAATCCTTGTAACCAATTTTTTCATACATGATATAAATAAACGTAGACCAAAAAAAGACATAAAACATGTGTATTAGAAGTTCTTTGTAAAATATGGGGTAATGAATGTCGTGAAAGCATCAAAAGTTGTGGATTCGGTTGAAGCGGGTGTTGTTGTCAAATATTTGGATGGATGAATAATTTTATGAATATTTGGTTCACTCGAAATTTCAGCATTAATGTCACTAAATAGCATCAAAACTACAAATGCTACGGCAAGTAAAGCTGAGCCAATTAAATCTCCTAAAGCAGTCAAAAAGGGTAGAGCTGAATTATCTGGATTGAAACCTTTCTTCCAAAGAAAATGAACCAATGTGTAAGAGATCTGAATGAGGATTGCCACTTGAAAAACTGCTGCTATCAAGTAGCAAGTGAAAAATAGCGGGGTCATTGTGAATCGATCACGCACGAGTTTGATGAGAAAAATAAATAGAATATGACTAGGAATGGAAAGACATAACAACAATCGAGCCATGATGGAGTGGGCACCTTGAAAGCAATAAGAAACGAGAAGGTTAATTAAATTTGAATTAAAATGCAAAGTATAAGTTCTAACGACAAAACTTACTTGCTTCATTGAAGAAAACTTTTCCAGGATAACTACAGACATTCTCATCACATTCCGGAAGACATTTCTTGGGGGCTCGACGATGTAAATAAGTTGATATTCGACTTGTTTGAACGGCTGCAAGATTTCCACCAACTCCTAAAACGATTTGAAATTGAATTTTTAAATAAAACATCAGACTATTAGATTAGATTCTGGGCGTTTGATTTGACACGGCAAAATTCACGGCGATGATTTATCAAGTCGATTGTTGAATAGGTTTTCTTGGTGAATATCCTTGACCCCATTTTCATAGGAGATCATATTCTGATTATTGATGTTTTTCGTCAGAATGAAAACCGGATATCATGATAATAGAGCTGATCTTGAACTAGTTAGATGCTAAATCAATGATAATATTGTGATGTTCACACTCTTCTTTCTCAACTTGCAGATTTGATCTGGAGGATCATTATACCTGGAGAATAGTTTATCATGATACTCTGAATTAAACCATCACTTGAGAACCCGGAAAAGAGTTTTGAGTAAATAAAGTCCCTGGAAATGCCTGGGATCAAACGATTCTAGCATCGTGATGTGATTTCTGATCATCATCTGGATCAATAGACCTCTGAGTTTTTTCACTGACAAGTTTGTGAGTTGCAGTTTACAAGATCATCACACTTTTCAACTATCTAAAGCAAACATAATGATCATGATGATGAAAGATTTTCCCTCCAATCACATTATTGATAATATCACACCGAAACAGGTAAAATAGATTGGCACCCTGACACCTTTATGTGAAGTAGTTTTCCTTACCATTTATCACCGGTTGAAAAGCTGCTAGCTTTGTGAAATGTTCCAAGGAGTGTTCCATAATTAAACCACCAGTAATCTGAAGTAACATTGCTCCACAAATCGGAAACCAACCGGTGATTAGCAAACGTTGGGTACACTTTTGTTTGCTAGCTATGTAAGCCAAGAAGGGTATAATAGATAGTGTGGCGATTAAAATTCCAATCTGTATCCATGGCATATGTATAATACGGAATAACATTTTACTGATGTAAGCAATGAAAAGCATTGTGGTCAAATCTCCGAACGAAGCTGCAATCGGGGTAGCTATATTGTCAGGATTGATCTTGAATCGACGAGATAAAATCACAACCGTACACATCAGCGAGCCAAGCAAGAGATTCGCAAGATTTGCAGTGATCACCGATCCTGCCATCAAAAGGATAGCCTCATGAAGTGTTAGATCGGAACCTTCGGTTGGAGATATGTACGAAACGGCCAGAGCAATCATTGGAGCAATGAATCCAACTGTCGATGCTTGACACTGAACTAGAGCCATATTTCCAACAATCATACGATTTCTTTCTACTGGGTCATCTAGATCACCAAGATTTGCATGCGTTGACAATCGAGATGCCAGAGTCATCTCAACGTTGCCTTTTAGACCAAGTAGTGCTGGTACAAGAATGTTGAGCTGAGGAACATTTTCGAAAACTTCCCAAGTTTGAACCATCGCTAGTATCACACCGGTTGCAACATTGCCAAAACCAGCAATCAAGCATGGTATAATCAATTCACGTAGAGCTTTGTATGGTGATTCATCTTGCAGCAATTCGGGACGACTTTTTCGCTGACCACTAAACGAAACAAAACTGATTCGCGAATAAGTACTAGAGGACCGATCCTTGCGATATGGTGGATTATTGTTCCAGTCATTCAGATCAGTTTTGCTTTTATCGGGAACCTTGAGTTCATTCTGGTTTGTGAGAACATTTTTTCGCAAAAAATTATTGGTTCCCTCGAATTCGGTATGATATTTTTCCAATTTCTCTACACTGATAGGTTGAATAATATTTGCACTTTTTGCCACTGATGTATCAGTGTCCACAACCACAATTTTGGGCGTTGGGTCACCATTGATTTTCAAGTTCAATTCATTGAACACTGGATTATCATATCCGGTTCCAAAACGAATACGATCAGGTTCATCTACATACCAACTGACCGGACCATTATTGTCGCTACATGGTGATGATAGTTCGTGTTGTATGATCACTTGATGATTATTGTGACCAGTTGAGCTGCACCGTCGACGATCAGCTCCATTGTCAACAGAATTGATGGAATCCAAATTGAGTGAAAGACTTCTTAAACGACGATTTAAAGTATTTAACATTGTCTCGAACTAGTGGATGGGAAAATAAAAAGATTGGATGAGAGAGAGAGGATGAAAGATAGCGGATGAGAGAATGATAAATTGCGATTAAGTGATGAGCGTGAAAATAGTCTACAAAAAGGTGAGAACGACGAAAGAGAGGGGAAAAAAAGATGGAAGATGAAAAACGAGAGCAAGAGAAATTATTTCCCAATATTTTTCTTTTATAATTAAATATCACTCTCACTCAAGAGGATATAAGAGAAATGAGAAGATAATCGAAATACTCTACTTTGTACTACTCTCTCGGATGCTCATCTTTCATCACATTACGCTGGCTCAATTCACTTGAATATGTGTTGTTTGAGGTTTGAGGTTTGAGGTTTGATGATTTGATTTCATTCCTAAGAGTTCGAAAGAATATAATCGAGATGAGGAAAATAGACTGAGAATTGATTGATTCAAATCATGCGAGAAGAGAGAGAGAGAGAGAGAGAGAGAGAGAGAGAGAGAGAGAGAGAGAGAGAGAGAGAGAGAGAGAGAAAATCGTTCAGTGGCTGTGTTGATTATAGTAGTGATGAGAATTGTTCAATCAGTCTACTACTACTACTATATTGATATTTCCCTCCATGATATTGTAAGCAGAACAATTTATCAAGGCAAAAAGAGAGAGAGAGAGAGGAAAAAAGTAAGATTGCTTACCATTCCAATTGATGATCGCTCTGAATTGGCCAAAATTGATATCGAAGGTCGTTGATTCAGCTCCATGCCATATGGGTGTTCAGAATGGTATAAGTTTACCATCGGTTTTCCGTTTCAATTTTAACTCTCTACAAAAGTTTCGATACGTTAAATTCTTTTTCTTCTCTTCCTCTTTTTCCTTCGGCATTCATACATGTATACACTCTTTTTTCATCCAGTGTCTAACATTCTCTATTCAATTCAGTCGATATTCATCCACTATCACAGTCACAGTAATTATGAGAGAATATCATGCAAACAATGAGAAAAGGAAACACGGAGAAACATGGGTCCTCGAATGGTACCAATTAACACTCAATCAAATGACAATCGTTGTCATCTAATTATCACCTTTCCAGAGGATAAATAAATTGATCGAAAAGTGTCAACAAATCCAGTAGCAAATAAACATGGTCATATATTGTTGAAGTCAGTTTTGCAATGAAGTCAGAAGGAAGAATCACCAAAATTCTTGAGAACTTTTCCAGAATCATCAAAGAGCAGTACCGATTAGACAGGTCTTTATCCAAGTGATCAACGTGATGGAATGACATTTCACGCACAACATTGTCAATGGCCAACGATGTCATCACGTTTACCTAATAAACGAATAAATCATGAAATTTTTCCTAAACTCATGTAATAATTGCATACTTCTCAGAGTGATATCATTTAATCTGATATGATCACCATCTAATCTCATCTTCTACCAGCATAAAATTATGTGTGTTTGTGTATATATACTTTTCGCCCTCCATAAACTAGGGCCATCATGTTATCAATATAATTACGACCACCATACTCGTGAGTGATTATGAGTTTCGATGGCTGGAAAATTCTTGATGCTGGGAATGTAGTAGATGTTGTCAATAATTCCATCGATTCAGTAATCATGAGGTCTTCCTGACTCTTGAACTATACGGTTTCTCTAGCCACTTTTCATATCAGCATGATTTGCTTGATCATTGATCATTGAAATTGAAATGATAACGAATTGTTATTATAACTGTGGAATTATTTAACTTCGTCCAATATCATTTTGATCATTTCTTGTGGTAAATTGTGCTACATTTTACCAGAAACTTCCAGCACATTATCTTTAATCAATTATTAAGCTCAAAAAATTGATTCTAGTTAACGAGTTTAGTTTAGGACTTTGACCGTGGAAACCAGTTTATACTGCGTCTTAAATTAATCAGCTGAAGGCTACTTTGAGGCAACCAAAAAGATGTAAACCGTAACCTTTCACATCTTTTCATCTTAATTAATCGAATAAAAAAAGTCATCTTTGAGCTACTTTGAGTTCTTTAAACCACTTGTTATTGGGTCTTTTTTACTTCCTCAATCATGACATCGTCAAGTAAACACACTCACAGCCCTATGGTGCAAAGAGTAATGATACTTACTCTTTGCCATGGCGTCTCGTGCTAATTACATCATCATCATCATCACATCTTCCCCTCCGATGAGACCGATGTAGCATTGATCAATACATTGCCAGGCTTTCCCCTGGAATCTCGCCATCGTGATTATGATGATGACGAAATGAGAGAAAAAAAATCTGGTTACTACTAGATGTAAACTACAAACTAAATACACTTGAAACTTCACCAGTAGCAACGATCTTGATTACACGCCCCGAACGAAGGTATATACCATCATCATCAGCACCATGTCTTTATCAACCAACCAAACCAAACCAAAATGTATATACTCAAGCCACGAGGTTTGGTACGTTTGTTTACATCCATGCATCGTGTGTTAGCATTTTGAGCGGGATACGGTGGTAGTGTTGAAATTATTGTTTTCAAGACTGGATTGGATTAGTAATTAAAATGGCGCATTAAATGGTCACACCAAAATTGATGATCAATTATCCTTGAAATCATCCTGGTATGAGCACACATCATGGATTGGTCGATCGGTTGTCTTTTCCCACGTTGTTTCCCACTATGTTTCCCACTATGTTTCCCCCGAAAAACTTAACTTGCTAACCAAAACCACACCACATCACTACACACACAAATGTCGAGAGAGAGTGGATCATTGATTGCGATCATAGTTTGATGTAGTTACATGAAACAAGAAGAGTGGTTAGTATGAGAGAGAAAGAGAGAGAGAAAGAATCAATTTATATCAGTCTCTCCAATTTAGCTCATAAAATCACCTCTTTCTACACATCACCACGTCAGAAACTTTTCTCTTGTCCAAAGAATCACATCTTGATTTTAATTTTTTTACTTTCTTTTTGCGTGTTACTTTTGATTGTGTTTCCTAATCATCCATACATATTCATCATTATTTGACCTACAAAACAAGTGAAAAAAATAAAGTTCTTATTACACACACATATATTATTTCAAATTTTACCAATTATTTACCTTATCGATATTTTGCCAAATTTTCCAATCCATTGAACGATGGCCCACAAGCTGGAAATTGTATCAACATATAATACCGAATTGGGGGAAGGACCACATTGGGATGAACGTAATTCACGATTATATCATGTTGATCTGATTCGTGGTGATTGCTATTCACTGGATCCAGTAACCAAGCAGCACGATAAGATACATTTACCTGAGGCAGCTACACTAATTGTGCCAATTGAAGATTCAAAAGACTTTCTGGTATCACAAAATCGTACCATTTGTCAATTAAATTGGAAAAACCAATCTCTTAAACCTTTGGGTGATGTTGACGATGGTAAAGATACACGAATTAATGACGGTATGTACTGTTACTTCGAAACGTGTGTGAACATTCGAAAATGGACACACTCAATCATCATCGATTATGTTGAGGCCAACAATTAACACTTATCCAAACATATTCGCACTAGCAATGTGGTCGGTACTGTTGTTATTGATGAACATATTCAAAATGTGTTCAAAAAGTTACAGTTTCAAATCAAGAGAGACGTTCATTTGATCGATCAAATGAACTTGCCAAAGTGAGCCGCCTCTTTACGCGTCTTTTGCCATGTCGATCCCTCTCTTGATTTGGATCCCCTTTGCACTTGGAAGATGGAGAGAGAGAGAGAGATGATGAAGAAGAAGATGAAAAAATTCTGCCTCTAATTGCAATCAATCATCATCATCATGTCTAAATTATTTCCATTCTCTTCTTCTCTTTTCATGATAATGAACATCAAATATTCCAGGTAAAGTTGATCCTGCTGGACGATTATACTATGGTACAATGAATTGGGAACGAAAACCGGGCGTTTTTGAGCCTGGCCTGGGATCATTGTATTCCATGGATCCAGATTACAATATTAAAAAGATAGAGCCTAATATTACCATTTCCAATGGTCTTGCATGGACTGATGATGCGAAAAAATTTTTCTTCATCGATTCGCTTGCCTATCAAGTTTGGATTTACGATTATGATATGGCCACTGGAGAGATAAGTATGTTGAAGGAATTGAATTTCTCTGGATTTTCGAGCATTTCATGAATGTAATTTTAATTTTTCTTCATCAGCAAATCGAAAAACTGTTTTCGATTTCAAGAAGCATTCTGATAAATTGGAACCTCGTGAAATTCCTGATGGCATGACCATAGATTCATCGGGCAAGATATACGTGGCAGTTTTTCATGGTAACAAAGTGATGAGAATTGATCCCGAGACAGGTCAGTTGATTCATCCTTATCGACTGTTTGATGTGGTCAATTGCTGAGATTGAGACTTTTTTGTTCTCTCAGTTTTCATGAGAATAATTCGTATCAAAAGATAGTATCACAGATGATTGAATTTGAATTCATTTGGAATATTTTCCTCTAGGAACTTGGCTCGACACTATCAAAACTCCTGCCATGAGAACAACTTCGGCAACATTCGGTGGTCCAGACTTTTCAACTTTGTATATCACTTCCGCTACTTTTGGTGCAACTCCAGAGGAGATAAAAGCTGAACCTGATGCTGGAAAAATATTTAAGGTTACATTTGAGAAAGAGAATGTCAAAGGATCAAGAAATCTTCCATTCGCATGCAAAAATCAATTTAACAATAATAATGAAATTAAAAAGTAAATTGTCGCCGATCCACCTTTGGCTACTGTTGCTCTTCTTTGGTACAAAATTTTTATCGATACTCCCTACATGACTCGAAAAATCAATCAAATTCAGTGAATTTAGGATCATCGATTTTTAGCATTTTGGAAACAAGTTATCAATCAATTTTTTTTCAATAAATCATTTATAAGCGAGAGAATCCACTCATCAGTAGTCACTCCTTTTCCATCTTCCGCATTGACACCATTGATCCACTGGACCAAAAGTCCAACTTATTATATCTCTACTTCTTGAACTTCAGCCTTTAAACATCTTGTCATCCAGATACAGAGCATTCCTAACCAGATATAATCGGAATTTTGCTCAACTTGTAATGTTGTTTGAGTTTCGTCTCGGAGCGATAAGCTATCTTTACATGGGCAAAGTCTGTACATATCAAAACTTCACTTGAAAGTATGATGTCAATCTCTCTCTCTCTCTCTCTCTCTCTCTCTCTCTGGTTTTCTGGTTTACTAGATTTTTACCTAGCAATGTTGAAAATATGGGTAATGATATGGGTTTCTTGGTATTATAATTCTATCATGTGTCTCCTCTCTGCACACACCCACCGATAATCTGCTGATCGGAGATCATTTCACAATAATTATCTTCTAAACTAGCAGAATTTTTTCTCATGAAGCAAAGAAACCATGATAATTTGAACAAACTCATGATAAATGAATGGTACAAAGTTTTACTGCTCCCGATGCTGATAAAACTATCATTCAGAGATGATTTTTGGCACAAAATTTTTAATTCATGAGCATAATTTTTCAATCTCTGTATTGGTCGAGGAGGAGGGCAATAACATTGTTCTGGTAAATCCCTGTCTGTGAACTGAAGATATGGTCCAAATGGTTCCAATTCGGTGATGGAATTTCATAGTTCAGGAGCAAATCAACTAGAAGAGAAAAATGATAATTAGAATAGTCACTTGTTCTTCACTTAAATCCTTCAACATCACAAACAATTTGATATCCAGTTATTGAGAATGAAGATATCCTCTTGATAAGGATCCACACACATACCTTGTAATTCATCAATCAATTTATCAACATCACCATCTCCAACGGTTGTATCAGCAGGACCATAGAATAATGCAATATCAGGTGAATCAATTTTGGATAAATCATATTTTGGTGGATGAATACTTCCATAGCGTTCCAAATTCTTCTTCCAGCCATAGTCCATCTTTTTGAATTGCTTATCATGAATGAGTTGACCAAAATGAGCCACATTCCAGCATGATGTACCACTTGGATCATTCCACACATATATTGGAATTCGTGTTTCGTTGACCATTTTTTTGTCGAAGCCCAAAAATAAGCCCGAAAGTTCAGCACAAATTTTATAGAAAATTGGATTATCACAGAATTTGGCAAATTTTCGTGTCAAGAAGCTGGGTCCAAAACACTTGTGCCCAACGGTGATCAGTAAATCTTGAACAACTCGATGGCCAACAATGGCAGCTTTCGAATTATCCAAACGAACAGCCGGTCCAAGGGCAATGAATGGCTTAATTTTTTTGGAATATTCTGGACGGTCTGCCAGAAGTGCGAATATTGTTGCAGTTCCTTGTGAATGACCAATCCATGCGACATCATCTGAATGATTGGCAGAAAAGTACCGTTATCCATTAAAACACTGGCATTTACATTGACTATATCTCACCTCTCTGGGTTACGTTGAGAATGTGACCGATTACGGCAGGAGCGTCAGATAGAGCCATGTCATCGAATGTGAACTGCCAGTATTCGGCATCTGATTTAAGAGGAATAGAAAATGATCACTGTTAATTGTGGACTCATAGTATTGTCTCATATAACTGAGCAATTTAACATGAATATCTCACAGGAAAGCCTCAAGTAAATTTCTGGCTGGAGATTCTTTATTCCCAAATCTTGCTTACCTTTATCTGCATCATAAACTTGATGTCCGAGGGAATAATAAGTTCCTCTCGATTGAAGTAGCCATACATCGTACCCAAGATTGGCAAGTATGAAACCCAAATTATTTCCATCTTTATCAAAATCAACAACATTCAGATCTTTTCGATTATCGTAGATCGTCTTATTGAGGTCACCACCGGAGGTTGTCAAAAGGAAATCATTACCAGAACCAACTAATCCATGAGACAGAACCACTGGTTTCAATGATTTCGGTGTCTTGGGGGCCAAAGGATTAACGATTCGGAACACAGTTAAAATGTAGCCATCATCGGTGATCACTTGATGGGTTTCCTGTTCAAAACCACGAGACTTAATCACATCAGGTATAAGTTTAGCGTAATCCTGATCCTCGTAAATACTCAAACCCAACAAATGGGTTGGCAAAGAGATGAAAAGCAGACAAAAGATGGGCAACATCATTATGGTCATTTGAACTATCTTAATTTCACAATATAACCAGTGAAAGTAAAATTCATGTCCATGATATAATTTTCCAATATCGAGAGCTTTTATACTCATTTAACGAATGAGGTGATGTATTGATAATTATTTCGATAAGAAGAGCAAACTTCAGTCCAGAACAATTGATCATCTTTGGATAGGCGTTCAGCTTTGAACCATGTAATAATTATTGTAATATGCCTCAAAATGTACTCTTGTTGTACTCAAAAAACTATCTCAAATGAATTTATTTCTTCGTAATCCGAAAAAACACAACAATTCAAGAGCGAATCAAGTACACTTGTATTTCAATAATATTGACGAAATTTTGTCAATTACTCATAACAATATTCTCTGAGTCAACAGATGAACCAATTCTGAATATAACTTATCTTGAAAATAAACATCAAAATCACTGTGTTGATTCATATATTCATCATATTATATTACATCAAATTCAATAATCACAATTCATCCCAAGACATCCCCTCAATCTTCATCTTGCAATTATGACAAGAAAATTACCGACGCAACAGATTTTTGAATTTTTGAATTCTATCGGTAGATTTTTTTTTTCATATTCCATTGGAAACTATGATATGATGATTTCTATTTCGAAGGGATCAGAATCCCACAGTAGTCATCTTCTATCTAGTGATTCCCAATTTAGTTACGAATGTGACTAACAACAAAATTGATTAGAAAAATTCGAGAAGGAAATTCGCAATGAGCATTGATTGATTGATGAGAGCAGCAAACTTTGTAATTACTTTTCCAGTAAAGATGATCATTTACTAAGCAATTTGAATGGTCTAGGTAATCAACTGGATACAACTCGATTAAGATATTCGAAAAGGCCAGACATCTTAAGATTTTCATTGAGAAGGATTTTTTTGCCCCCGGGATGACAGTGACTCAACCATATTTATTACGATCTTCTCAATTTTACTCTGAAAGATTAATTATTTTCCAATTTACTCTAGGATAACAACGTCTAGAAAATTTTGTGTCAGCTGGTAAAACATATATCATGAGAGGAGATATTGTCCAGAATGGCCATTCGATGGCTGATAACCTTTACCATGTGAACTATTTTTTCGTAATCTATGATTCCATTTCGGTCAAAAAATGAATTTAATAATACTTGAGCTCTTGTTTTAATTCATCTATGATAATTTTCATCAGACGATGAATTGATTCGGTCAAAAAATCAATTTCATCGCAGCTTTTTTAATTTTTTGATATTTTCGCTAAGATATTTTATTCATATTTTATTCGATGTTATTGTGAATCAATCGACAATTTTTTGATAAGAACTCATTAATGGGATTGCATATGATTGAAGTAATTATGCATCAAGCGTCAATATTGTTCCCTTATCTACTGAGTGTATATGAAAGAGAAAAGTGCAATTATAAATAGACAGAAGAAATAAATAGCTGATCGAGATGAAACTGTTATTTAATAAAAATTCCTAGGTTTGAAAAAGTTTTTCTCTGATAATGTTCAAGAACTTCTATGCT
This sequence comes from Brevipalpus yothersi, assembly GCA_003956705.1. NCBI lineage: Eukaryota > Metazoa > Arthropoda > Arachnida > Trombidiformes > Tenuipalpidae > Brevipalpus > Brevipalpus yothersi. Next base: position 80,853 of record QZCP01000047.1, on the reverse strand, counting down.
CTTTTTGTCCATATAATACAATGTACACTGACGACCATCAAAAGCTTTCATAAAAATAGATAAACATCAACATCCTGGAAGAAAAAAAAGATCATAATTAATATTGACATTATTTTCTCAATACATGTATAAACAAAATTTTCATCCGAAAAATCATCAAAAAACTTTCCTCTGACGAGCCCTCAAAGATCCAAGAACTCGAGAACCTCAGACAAACTTGAATAAACGATCACAACAGACGATCGAACCTTCGATCATGAGATCCGGGTGAAGATGACGATAAATCACCTTGGATCAGATCACAATAAAGAACGATGTAATCTTATTTCTCTCTCTCTCTCTCTCCCTCTCTTTCTCTCTTGTTGATATACACAAGATAGAAGGGAATTTTTGTGATCCATTCAGTAAACATGCTTTTTCTTTGTAATGATAAACATTAGTAAACACTGTTGATGATTGACAAAGGAGAGCTTATTAACAGTAGCAATATTAGTCCAAGAAGAAGGAAAACACTGATAATAGCAGTTTGCTAAAGAAAATTATCTTCTCTCCACCCATGGTAACAGTACCAGTGATATCCACAATTAAAACCGCCAGAAGTGTAAGTATATATAAATATATATATACTTGTATACATGTTCTTACCACAATCTAATTTCCCACTCAATTTGTCCTGTTCGGAAGTCGTTCACCACTTCATTGTCTCCAGCTAATGAAGGCTGAGCTTTAATTATAATCTCAATTTGCTCCTCCTTCTTTTTTCCTCCCAAGTCATCCCATTGTTCTATCTTCCATCAACATCTATGATCCATAGATCAACTATATATAAAGACGATTATCCTTAAATCACTCTCTCTCTCTCTCTCTTTTTGATCAGGTCAATTCGATATAAAGAAAGTTTTCACTCTTCATTACTGTCTGTTGTAATTGAAATTTTTGCTCTACATTTCAATTGAATTAGTTATACTTTATGATGGAAAAAATGCGAGTTCTAATTATATCCATGAATGGGTAGGTCTTCTTTTCGTCGAATTTTTTGTTTTAACCTAGAAAAAATGTGAAAAATTTCTAATCAAATTCGTGTCCTCAATTCCAATTAGATTCGGACATATTAGTGTGGGTCTTGGAATTGCTGATCTACTGGCAAGACACGGTCATCAATCGTGTTTCTTGTTGAAAAAGTGTTTCGAAGACAAGATCACTTCGAAAGGCCACCAATTTCGATCACTAGAATCGATACACGATGAGGAGCCAGTTGATCAAGCGGTTAATCAAATGAAATTTTTGGAATCAATGTTACCCAAGCTGAAAAAGCCCACAATCGAACAGATCGAAAGTATCACCGAGATTGGTCATCTTGCCGAAGAACATGCCAAAATGAATGAAGCTTTTGAAAATATTATCAAAAGTGAATCATTTGATCTCATCATAACACCAACACTACTTCACCTACCAGCAGTTGAAAAATCTGGAATACCATGGATCTACTTTCACACCCTGAGTCCACACTTGATCTACAAGGAATACATTCCACCGCCCTTCAGTGGTTATTCCAAAGACACTGATCCAGAAACTTGCCAAAAATTTCGAGACGTTTGGGATTCACTTCACCGGAAAGCAGCCCAACATTGGATAGAATATATGGCCCGTTACGGCATTGGACCAACCAATACTGGACTATTCAGTCGTGAATCTCCTTACTTGAATGTGTATGCTTATCCAAGAGCATTGGATTTTCATGATGTTGCCCCATTGCCAAAAAATTGGTTCCGAATGGACAATGTTGTCCGGCAAGATGATGGCTCTGAGCTGAATGTACCGGAAGAATTTCTTAAGCGTGAAGGTAAATTGATCTATTTATCGTTGGGATCATGGTTTTCTGGTCTGGTTGAAGTGATGAAAAATTTGGTTGATATTCTTCGCCACTCACCACACAAATTTATTGTATCTCGTGGACCAAATTATCAAAAGTATGAGCTTGCTGAAAATATGTGGGGAGAAAGATTTTTGAATCAATTGAAAGTTTTGCCAATTGTGGACATGGTCATTACTCATGGTGGAAATAATTCCACTGTAGAATGCATGTATTTTGGTAAACCAATGATTGTTCTACCATGTTTCGTTGATCAGCATGATAATGCTCAGCGAATTGATGAGAAAGGTTTCGGTGTAAAATTGAATCCATTCAAGCTAGATAAAACGGTATTACTTGGAACAATCGAGAAAATTCTTGCCGATACAGAGATGCATGAGAGATGTCAAGCAGCATCAAATGAATTGAAAACCTCAGGAACCGGAGATTGTGTGGTGAAACTTTTCGAACGTATAGTAGCTGATCATAAGGCCGAGAAGGACAAGAAGAAGGAACAAGATGATATTCAGATTGTTCAGAGTAAAGTTTCAAGTGTTAATCTGAACGGTATTGCAAATTCTAATCTTTTACCAACCAAAAGTGCAGCGTGAGAAGCCAATTATGATGCTTTCTCAAATTACTCTTATTTTTACTCTCTCTCTCTCTTTTTCATACCCACCCAATAAAAGAATCTTTCAAGATTCCATTTTATAATTCTCTAGTCTAACTAGATTGATTTTGAAATAAAAAAATGTATTAATCATATCAAAAAATTCTCAAAATTACTGAATCACTTGATCACTTGATCGGTCCCGGGGAAAAGCTATCCATTTTCATGAGTAATACACATGTTTGTACTGGTATGTATTGTATTGAAAACTTTCCCTTTGTACATATGGAACGGAAAATTAGGGTTTGATGAACTTCTAGATTCAGATTCACTACTGACATTATTGTTGATCATTGTCTACTGTTGAGTAGTTTACTGAGATAGTAGATAAGTTTTTTTTTCGCTTTCTACTTTCTCTTTGTATCGTTTACAAAGAAAGAATTGATCTGCATCATTTGAACAATGGTACATATGATAAAAAATCACTTATAGACAATGGACCGGTGGATCCATAAAAGACGATGACCGATAATCTGAAAATTCCATACCCAAATAAGTTGCCACCACCTTCTGTGGAGAGAGAGATGATTCTATGTGTTCACAGAGAGAGAACATGAAATCCATGACCAATATATCGAATCAGATTGAGATTTGTCATCAAATGGTTTGGAAGATTGTTGATGATTGCTGATCTGCCGATGTCACTAATGGTGCTCATCATCATGAGATTTGAAATATTTCGATCAATCTAGGAGTCCATTTTCAATCTTTAAATAAAATACGGACGATCAACCACTTTATAATATTTTATCATCGAAAATTTCTTAGATGTCCATATTTTGGATTAATAATGATTGATATCCAATGTCCAGTTCAGTTCAGATCGAGAGCCAATATTCTTGCTTTGAGAAACTTGAATGTTTTGTTATGGAAGCTTACTACGCTTCATCGTTTTCCTCTACAATGAAAGTTTCTATTCTAGCTGGATATTAATACGTAAGTTAGGTACATGAGCTAATATAGTGCTGAAATGCTGACATCGTTTTTTCGTGGGCCGATGATTGTTCTGAGAAATACTTTAATTTACTGCAGAACTCACAAAAGAATCTCTCGTTCAAAATCGTTGGAAACAAGAGAAATTCATCAACACCACATGATCTCATATGATTTACTCCTCTCTTGAACTTGAGACTTGTATTTTTGCCAAAATAAGGATCTCTCCACAAAGCTTATCGAAATTTTTGCTGATTTAATAAATTTTTTCTCTCAGAAATCACATATTATTCATCAAATCTAGCTCAATAAACAGAGCTATCAGAAAAAGAAAATAATAGCTGAAATGTTTGCAAAAACCAGTCGTGTTGAGAGATTTGATTCATTTTCAAGTGCAATTTTTTGCTAAGTAAGATGAAGATAAACTCCACTCCCATGTGTCAACCAAGCGAATAGGCTAAAATTGTAGGTTAATTCCACAATTTTCTGATAAAATTTGATTCTCATTCACCGGTAAATAGAATACCCTTTTGCTCGAATTTTCATCAAATGAATATTAGCTACCAATTAGAGTGAGAGAATTATGAGCAATCGGATCGAAATTCATGTCTTCGATGAAAAAAAGGCATGTTCATTGCATTGAATGGATCCGCTAATCTTCGAGAATAACTAATTGAGGCTAAGTTTCCGATCTTGAAACTTGCATTAAGCAGGGCAACTTTTTAACTGATCTCAAGAAATAGATATAGCTATCGAGATGGTTACTGATCACCAAATTCTCGTTCATGATTGTAATTTTTCTCAGGTAAAGCAAGCAATTGGTTGTCCAACAGTAAAGACTGGTTGACAAATTCTCAGTTGAGATGCTGATGATACTTGACATGAACTTATAGTGTCTCTTCAAAAGCAGTCCTGTGATAGGCTTTCAATGTTTATCTTTAGTTAATAAATTACCCAATGAACGAGGGAGAAGAATTATCATGAAAAAAAGTAAATCTTCACCAGAAAAATTCTTAATTAGTCAATTTAAGCTCAAAAATTTCTAATGACGGAAAAGCATGAGAGAGTGTAACCACAAAATTTGGCTCACAACTTCTATCTAGCGAAATTTTGGTCAAACACAAACAAAAATATATAGTCCAAAAAGAACGGATAGTAAGATGCTGGAGGGAAAGAAAAGTAGATTGTTGAAATAGTTTCCGATGTACCACAACATCGATAGTGTGATCGAGAAATACCATGATTGATAAGAAAATGATGTACACAATTGATAAGGGATGAGAAATTCGGTATAATTAAAAAAAAGTGGTTTGGATGGAATCAGCTGAATAAATAATTAACTTTTTTATTTATTTTCGAGAAAAAGCCCCTAAAAAATGAATAAATTGATATAAGCATGTCAATGACTCATCTTGGAACATTGTGATAGCTGGCTAATTGAGACGATAAATGTAAGTCGAGCAATTGCACGAAATCATTCATGGTCAAGAGAAGTGTTGAAACTCATTAGGAAGTCAGATTCTAAGTTAACATCATTGAATAAGTAATTTACTGAATGCTAAAAACTTTGAACAATACCAGATTCATGCTTTATAATGAATACATATAATTCCGCTAAACTCAACAAAATTTTGCTGGACAACTTATTGAGAATAAATGGGAAAAAATTTTTGTTTGACCACAGAGAGATACTGAATGATCTCACTCTGAAAGCTCATATAATCACAGAGAATGTTTCCCTTTGAAACCGCTTACAAACTTGGGTTTCCTATTAACACTAGTTGAAGAAAGCTGACTGATGAATGCCTTTAGCAATCAAGTAAATGTAAGATTCTTGTTAAAATGATTCCTCTCAATATTTAACAGATGACGTTCCTTATAACTCCCCAAGTTTGATAAAACATTCATAAGATGGGCATCGGGTTCTCCTATGCTCACATCCTCTGACACCAAAACTGCCAAACGTAGGTATATAAGGTTATAAATATTTTTGAGCATAATTGTTCATAGATTGTAAAAAATTGAGGCAATCAGAAAGCAATATTAAAGAAGTTTCTCCATAGCCGCTTTATTGATAGAATAGTATCGTTTCATAACTTTCTATCAGTTTCAGTTTGTTTCTCGAAAAAGATGTGAAGACAATATACTTTGAATCAGCAAATGCGTAACTTATTGGATCTGAATAGTCTTCAGGGCTTTTTGATTTGATCCCTTAGCGTGAAATCAATTTGATCAGAAAATTTTACTCTTGATATTCATAGCTCAGAGTGGACCATCACAGCCAGTGTTATTAGTTTGATTAAAAATTTTTCGCCTTTCCATAGGTAGGCAATCATCTCGGATGCTTCAAGAGTACATTCATTATTTGAATTCAATCGACCACAATTTGGTATTCGAATCTTGTCCTGTTGTAACGATTGTCTTACCATCCAACCAGATTATCCTAGTGATCTGACTTTGTGGATGAGCTTCTACGGAAAGTGGAGAACAAAGAATTAAACCATGCATTGAGAATAAATAATTCACAGAGCCTTAGAATGAATCAAGAAATACAAACTTTTAGCCGCATAATGTTGATTAGGTTTCTGAACATCCCATATTATGATACTAGTGTCCAATGAGCCGGATGCCAAATATTTTGAATCTGGTGACCAAGCTAAACAATTGACTCTGGCAGTATGGAAACCCCATTCGACATTGTGGGCAAGTTCATACGATTCAGCCTTATACAATACCACTTTTCGATTAGCATCGGCAACAGCCAAAAATTGACCATCAAGAGAATAAGCCACATCAGTGATACAATCACGATGTTCTAACTCTTTTTTGGATGTTATCGAGTCACAAGCATCAGTGAAAGTGTATATGTGAACTTTTTTATCTTTTGTTCCACCAACAGCGAGCTCATTTTGTGATGGATGAACAGAAATGCATGAAGGCTCATACTTGACTGGAAAATCTTTTTCAATCTTCTTGGAATCCAAATTGGCAACTACTATTCCTGAATAAGCGGCTACAGCTACTTTGGCAGATGATTTCGGTATGAATGATAATTGACGAGGTTGAGAAGGCAATTTGATTTGCGTTGTTTCGTCAAACTTTTGATCAGCTACATTAATAGCTCTGATTCGATCATCAAGAGCAACGGTAATCATTTGCTTAGTTGATTCACGATATATCATGTCTTGTACTTGATTTTGATGGCCTGCTCCAGCTATACGATCATTTTCACCATTAACACTGTTCCAGTACGTGATGAAGCCATCATGACTACCGGTGTATAGTGTGGGTGGTTCATGGGATGGATTCACAGCCAAACTTGTGATTGATTTGTTATGTCCTTTGATCACTCGAATTGGTTTTGATGAATCTTTTTCATCCAAATAATTGATGAAACCAGACAATGATACTGACAACATGTGTTGGCCTTGCCATAGACAGCTCACTTGTTGATCGAGAAGATCTTCACCCAATGTGTATGTTTGAATACATTCTTTCTTTTCAATGTCCCACAACTTAACTGTTCTATCTCCTGAGCATGATATAAGTTTGGTACTATCTGGAGACCAGGACACAGCGTAAACACCACCACTGTGGGCTGGTGATCCAAGTTCGCCGATGTAAGTGTAATCTTTACCGGTGAACAGGAACACTCGACCATCGAAGCCACCAGAAGCGAAAATCTCACCGTTTGGTGAATATCGGACAGATTGAACATATTTGCTATGATTTTCAAGTTGTTGCTTAAATTTAAATGGTGGACCTTCGAGTACAGCGATCAGATTGTCCTCACCACCGGTCACAATTCGATATGGTCTAGTTGGACGAAAATCACAAGAATTGATCACCTTTGAATGTCCAGTAATCTCGCCAACAGAGGTGCCAGTTTCCATCATGAATACGTGTCCAAACTTTTCTCTACCTTCACCAACAGCCACTATACGTTGACTATCATTGGACCAAGCTAGATCACGAATAGTTCCAGCAAATGGCTGGAATTCATTTTTAAGTATATGTTCCTTCTGTGTTGTGTCCCATATTCGAACTTTACCACTTTGATCGGCTGAACATATGTAGAAACCGGAAGGTGAATACTTGGCCACTGTTGTTGGAGCTGAATGTTCAGTGTATACTTCAGCATATTCTGGATGCTGAATATCACGTATGATGATGAAATTACCGTTAGGATACAGAAAATTTTTGCCTTTCGGATCACTACCAAGGACCAGTGGCATACCTCGTTGTGTTCGAGGTAAACTAGCAAATACACTACCTGTGGATACATATGAAATGAGTAGAAAAATTTCGTGACCAACACAAAGATGTTAAATGAAAATACTTACGATTTTGAATCATATCTGCAAAATTTTCAAATCAAAATAGTCCGAATCAATCGAACGGAAAAGTAAGATGAAAAACAGAAAATATGTTTTAAAAAAATGCCAAGAAAGACACCAACAGTAAATCGAACCGAAAGAAGCTCGAAATATCTTTCTCTCTCTGACTCTTTGCCATCACCATGATCTCGCATGAATCCTCCTCCTACATCTTCTTCTTCTTTTTCTTTTTCTTCTTCATCATCTTCTCATCTTCTCCTCATCTGTGAACGATTTGACTTACTTTAAGTTAAAAATAGTTGCGCTGATTTTTTCTATTCATTTTCGAAAACAAGTGGATCCTTTTTCTCTGATTTATTTGAATATTTCGTCATTTTCTTTGGAGCAAAATTTTGTCTATATCTTATTTTTAAGCATATTGAACTTGGGAAATAGTGCGTTGTTGAAAATCCTTCAATCAGATATGAATTGATATAAGAAATCGATCAAAGACTTTCCAATAGCATAAGTGTAGGCTTGATGAAAAAAATATATGGATCGAAAATGTTCAAGATAAATGATAAAGCACGCATACACACAGGATCATGACTGAGTAAACTTGAAATTTTATGATTTAATTGAAAGAAATGAAAAGTGCTTCTAATAATAAATGCATCAATCAGGTTGCATCATTACTTGATAGTTGAATGAAGAATGTTTTGATAAGTTTATGGCACTAAAAGTCTGTCTTTGTCTCATTTGATGATTAATGATGAAGAATTGGCTTAAACGTCGATTCATGAAATGCGAACTTTCAACAGATTGAATGTGTGTGATTTTGAAATATGATCTTTGAATATAAAGCTCATGTGAGAAACTGTGATCATTCAAAAATTGATTTCAGATGAACAAAATTCAACAATGAAAATATTGATGTCACTATGTTGATCAATAGAAAAGGAAAATCCAACTTTCAGAGCAATCTGGTTTTGTCAACCAACAGTCATCAAATGGCTCCAGAAAGAGGGTAAATTTTCATGAAAATTAGATTAAATCAACAAATTCTGGTCAATAAAATTTTGAATCTCTAGACTTTGAGAAGTTACTAGAGAAAAAGTCATGGCCACCAAGAGCCTGGAATGAGGTATATTCCACAAACTTTTGAGCTCGTCTTTCGATTAGCAATGGATAACCTTTTCGAATTTCAACTCTTGAGAAAAAAGAATAGCAACTTTGATTCCCCAGATAGACCCTGGAAAACGATTGAACAAAATTCTCTCCGAATAAGAGGAGGAGGCTTTCAACTACGAATAATGGAGAGCTCTACCACTCCGGAAACATTCTTCAATATTTCAACAGCATTTTCGTGAGTGGCATCATCCAAACTTGTATTATTAACAGCAATAATTTGGTCTCCTCGCTGAAGTCTTCCGTCTTCGGCAGCTGCTCCTTTATCAAAAATATTCTTGACATAAATAGGAAAATCACCATAGGGACTTCCTCGGCCTCCTACGATACTGAATCCAAGGCCTTCAACCCCTTTTTTGAGAGAAATAACTTTCGTGGTGGGTCTAGAGAGAAAAAGTGGGAGAAAATAAAAAATAAAATCAGTAAAATGAGGAATGAACAAATTAATGCATACAGCGAGAGGGAGGTATTCATGACAAATCAATCGAGCTCGTCAAAAAATTTTACCCTCAATAAGATCCTTATCGTTTATTACTGGCAGCATTGAAAGTAATTCGAGAGAAAAGGGGTTAGTAAATAATTTTCCCATGTGATCAGTTTAAATAGTGGGCAACTTACTCTTGATCAAAGCAATCTTCTTGCTTGGAAGGTTGATTTATGTTGGAAGAGCTATCACCACTACTTGTACTGAGTCTTGGTCCAGCTTTCAGGCGACCAATTTTCATCACGATTTTTCCCATTGTAGTCTGGAGGGTGATTAAGAAACACTATTTTGAGTATTTATGGTTTCCAAGTGAAACGGAATTCTCGTCAGACAAACCTTTAGAATGGCTGCAGCGTCTGCATTGGTTGCATTTCTTAAGTCGTGTTCATTCACTTGTAAAATATGATCTCCCTGCAATAAACGACCATCCGCTTCTGCAACACCTCCTTTGACCACTTCCGAGACATAAACACCCGGACCATTCTTTTTACCAACAATACTTAAGCCTAACCCTTTGCCGGGCTTTTTATTGAGTTCTATAGTAAGAATTTCGTATAGATCAGAGTCATCAGTTGCATGAGACTCTTCACGATGCACAACCATTCGTATGGACGATGTAGTTTGTCTGAGTGCAGATATGGCTTGATCGTGAGGAACATTATGTAAATCATCATCATTAACTTGGAGTATCACATCACCAGGTCTCAAGCGACCATCAACAGCTGCCGCACCATCAGGATAGACTTCATGGATAATGACGGCACCCTAGAAATAAAAGACATTCAAGAGATGAACTGATGGCTGAGAACATAACACACATACATGTACATGTACATATAATAATATCTACTAGAGAGATGGATGAGGAGGAGAAGAAGACATCTAGCAGAGTGATTTGAGATGCACTACTACATGGAAAGTGACAGGAATACATTTCAATCTGAGCGAGGAATACACTTACCAATGGTGTGTCTGAGCCACCTACTACACTGAGTCCAAGTCCAATTTTTTTCTTATCGATTTCAATAATTGTATCACGTCCACATTCGATTTGGCACGTTTTCGGATTCTCTTGTCTTTCATCTGATTGCTCTTTTCCATGATCAGAAAAAGAATGAGTCGAATAATAATGGGCCACATCCAAAGGTGCGGCAGGAGTAGCGTAAAATGAAACCTTATCGGAGGCAGATGAAGATGGACTGATACTTCGAAGTGTGCTGGAGGAGGAAGTGTGTGCACTTATGGGTTTTATTTGAGCTGTACTGTGAATTGGAATGCCGTTGGATTTGTTTTTATTCACGGCAGACTCGTGCAGTGATGAATTTGATTTGTGCTTCAAGTGAGTGGGTTTCGGTGGAGGTATGGGAGGTTGGTGGGATGAAATTTGTGATGGTGTTGGTGAAGGGGAAGTGGTTAAACCTGGTGAAGAAAAGGAGAAAGAGAGAAAGAGAGAGAGAGAAAGGAAGATGGAAAAGGAAAAAAAAAAAGATTGCAATAAAACCAATTGTCATGCATGGAAAGATATTTGAATTAGGCATCCAAAATGATGCTTTGGTAGACAAAAGAAGAAGATGTATTCAGATCAAAAATATTCAGATATATATGTACATATACAGTAGCTGCAAAATCAGCATTTTAAGAGCCTGCCAACCTCAGGAGAGATACATCAGCTAAACCAAGCAATATTCTGACTACTATCATTACACTACTGTTACTGTTGGTACATAACATCCATGTAATAAGATATCCTATTTGTGGAGAGCAAAAAAAATGTAACAAGAATTGAAAAGGTGTCAGAACATATTATCATAGGATTGTATTCACTTGGATCTATTGTGATTCCCATAATTCTAGTGATTCGGAGAATAGATCATTCCTTCGGAATAAATGGAGAGTATTTCGAGATGCTGGTTCAAATTGAAGCCTGTATCTCTCTGTGAACTTTTTTCCATCTGAAAACTCTAACAATGAATTTGAAAGCTTAAATAAGGAGCTTTGTGAATCGAGTTATAAATGAGGAAACTAACTAACTAACAATAGTGGAATTATTTTTTTCTCTCCATATAATTCTACAAAAGATTCTGATAGAATAAACGAATGTAAGTTCTAATGAGCTTCGATGAAAGCAGCTTAGCCATGAATTCTACTACAAAAATCATCAAGTTTCCATCTGAACAAAATGCGATTATTATTATACACCACTTGAGTGTACGAAATTCTGTTGTCTGTTATCAATTTTGAATACCAGAAATTCATGGCCATTCTTCTTGAAGCCAAATTGGTTGAGAATCAAAATGAGAGAGTAAATGCGTTTACACATAGTGAGAGAATGAGAGGAAAAAGGAAGCTCACAATGAGTAAAATGGAATAGAATCTCGAGCCTAGTTAATCAAATAATAGCTCATGAACAGTTGAGTTTGTTTTGATAATTTACCAGAAAGCATGATAAATATATATATATATATACTGTTCTAACAGATATTCTGAATGAAATAACGCACCAATACACAAACAAATGGAAAACAAAGTACAGAGTACACTTTGATTAACTTACAGAAATGAGGGAGAGAGAGAGAGAGAGAGAGAGCAAACTTTTACTCACATTGAATGGGAGAGAGTAACACTCCAGCATGCATCGAAAAATGTTAGCATACTCATGGCCATTTTATGTAATGAATCTCGACAGTATAATGTTATGGAATTAGTTTTGGAATGGGTATGGATTAGACAGAGATCGAGAATTGAGATTTAAATACGTGGGAAGAGAGAGAGAGAGAGAAAAAGAGAAGGATAGAAGTGGTTAGATAACAAACTGGGGCCTAAAAATCATCATGTCTAAATAATGCATGCATGTAGCATAGGGATTATGAACGATCAGTGAAAAATTTATGAGTGCTTGTGTTGGAGAGGAAGAGAGAGAACAATTTTGATGTGATTCGTGAACATTCGTATGTGTGAGTAAGTACAAATGAGAAAAGATTTGGAATAATTAGCTTCCAGAATACAGCAAAACGAATCAAACAAAATGAAACAATATCACAGCATTCTAATTGGTGTCTTAACTGCATTGGAATGGAGGGAAAAAAGAATTCACAAACAAGTTGCCTCAATCAATACTGATATACCTCGCGACAAGTGCAAGTGCTAGCTTTTAGTTCTTCGAGAAAAAAACGCCAAAGTTCATCGCCGGTAAAGCATCAATGAGAAAGTGTGTAATTCTATAATATTGTGTTTTTAGTGTGCATAAAGCGTTGGAGGAATGGAAGAATAGGTGGAAAAAGTTGGTATTACAATTACCTTGCTCTTTTCTTAGTTCCATTTGGGCTATGTCTGCACTAATTTGTGCAGGCTCATGACTCGGTGCTCGATGTGGCTTGGCGATCACAACAGAGAGCAATCCTTCGGCATTCTTTAGTGCAGAGGCAGCCTAAAGAAGATAGAGATGTAAACAAGAAGAATAAGAGAAAGATCGGAAATGATTAGGTTAAGGGTGAACGAAGACGATGTGAAATAAAATCTGTTTGTTCATAGTGTATCAGTGTATATTCCGTTTGGTAGAGTAAATGTATGGAATGTTTGTGAATGTGAGTCGGTTAATAGAAACTTACACTATCATAGTCAGCTCCAATCAGATCTGTTTGATTTACACACAAGATCATGTCACCAACTGCAAGCCCGGCATGTTCAGCAGGGCTACCTTCCTGAATATCAGAAACGAATACCCCTTTGCCAAGCTCGGTATGCTTACCCTCGATGATCATGATGCCGAGGCCAGTGGCACCCTAGAGTTTGAGTAAGAGAGAGAGAGAGAGAGAAAGAGGAGAGAATGATGATGATAATAATAATAATAATAATTGGAAGAGAAGAAAGAGAAAGATAGAAAAGAGAAGAAAAGAGGAGAAAGATATCAGCATGAGCAGCAATGGATCAGATCATAATCAAATTCAGAGGAATGAAAGATATCCAGAGAGCTGACTCATGCAGTTATTGGAAAGCTCAAAAGGAAAAGGATATATACATTCTAGTAGTGGTGAATGTATGGCAAGAATGTATTCAATCAATGAAGAGAAATCGAAAGATAGATAGAAAAAGAATCAATAGTTAATGGGTTCACATACTTTTCGAACGGTAACAGTTCGAACGCCATGGAATTTATTATATTTTTCTTGCAATACTTCTTCTTCTAAATGGACGGGAAATTGAGTTAAAGGCTTAACGGCCATTTCCTCTAAGGCACCTTCTCGTCTAATCATGGGAATCATGGGAAAGTAAAAAGAGAAAGAGAGGAGAGAGAAGATGGGAGAAAAAAAGAAAGAAAAAAATGATCAGTTTGGGCTGTTGCTTCATTCAAATGGAATCATCATCATTCAGAATGATCTTCTTCTCTTTATACATACCTCAGGAGAATTATCTTATAGACTGGCCCTGGGAGACTTTTGATTACAGCAGAAGCATTGAGATGAGATCGTCCATATAAAACAACTCCGTTTACCTAGAGTAATGAGATGATAAGATAGAAATTGAAAGCTTTTCATCTGAAAGGATAAATTGCTCAAGCGATCGGAAAGAGAGAGAGAGAGAGAGAGAGAGAGAAAGAGAGAAAGAGAAGAGGAATAAGTAAAAGATAATTTGGATAAATGTTTCCAAATAATGTAACATACCTCAAGAATCTCGTCACTGACTTGAATGCGACCATCACGGGCAGCACTACCTTTAGGATGCATACCGCATATAAATACACTCATCTTGGTTCGGTCACGATTGCCAGCTAGACTAATTCCGAGTCCAGCTGGCCCTTTCATCAGCTCAACCATGAATACCATTCCATTGAGATCACCATATTTTTTTTGAATTTTTTCTGAAATAATAATTAGAAAACTCATAATGATAATTTACCAATCTTTACACCCAATAATCTCACAATAAGATAAAGAGAGTGAAGCTTGGTGTAATTTTTTGGAAAAAAATATTTGAAGTAGAGAGAGAGAGAGAGAGAGAGAGAGAGAGCAAATAAATATCAAACAAGGGACACTTCTTGCTGAGCATGCTATATCACTCTTCCTTCACATCACATCACATCACACACACATAACACAAAAAGTTTAAATTGCAATGAAAGATAACAAGTGAAATGACTAGTAAGCTTATCATGAAAGGGAGAGAGAGAGAGACTGAAAAAAAGAAGTAAAAGTAGAAGTGGAAATGAAAAAAGCAGATGAATGATTCGTCGAAAAAGAGGAGGGAAGTTGAGTAAATGTATGTGGAATGCGAGGAAGCGAGACAAGCAAAGGAAGAGCTTATGAAAGAGGCAATCGGTTCTAGCTACTCGCCTAGTTCATTGAGAGAGAGAGAGAGAGAAGAAGAGAGACTGAAAAAATATATTCAACCTCCAAGCTTTAGGAATAAATCAATCATACCATAATAATCAGAACAATCTGATCCAATTTTGGGTGAAATCATGATGATATGAACTCAATAACATTATCTTTTTGACAAAAGAGATAATATGAGGAGTAAATCTTGTATCAATCAGTTTCTCCTTGCTAGTCCATTTGAGTAAATTTTGCTTCCTTTTGTAGTAAACTAACGTAGGCAAATTGGATTGTTGTTGTTGCTGTTGTCGAAAGAATTTATACAGCTGAGCATAGCATCACAAATGTGTTTTGGACAGGGAGAAAGATTGAGAGCTGAAAGATTTGAGTTGATCGAATTGTGAGATGAAATTTTTGTTGATAGACGATCAAGAGATAGGCAAACTAGTTGAGAAATAAAATACACCGTAAAAACGCTTCTAGTTGATTTTAAGATTTTAAAGTCTTTGTAATGGTATCAGTGAGGATGGATAACTGTTTCCTTTTGGGTGGAATATAAAAATTTTATTTGAAGATCGAGTGACGAAAAATATGCTCTCAAAAAAAACGTATGAATAGAGGTGACGATGAGAATATCCTGGATTAACTGATAAAGATGCTCACAGACACACACAGAGAGAGGCTTGTTTTGTTATCAATATTAAATTGAAAAGCTGTCACAACTGAATGATTAAGTTTATCAACAGTTACTTATTCTTGTAGATGGAGCAGTTTAGAGTGGTGATAATAGAAGATGCTCTTGATGATTCAAAAAAAGACAATTCATTGAGAAAAGAAGAGGAGAGTAGTAATAGTAATAGTAGCGCTCAGCAGTTAACTTTGCTTATGCGAACAGTATCAGTGATGCTGAATGAGAATCCACAGCTAGCATGGGAGAGGATACACACACAATTTCTTGCTGAATCAGAGACAGAATCTGAGATGGAAATTGATTTGACACATTTTAACGAACGACCTCTGTCACAGAGGATAAAGTAAAGTGAGAGAGTGGAGAGGAAGAAGAGAATGAACAAGAAATGCTCATAGTGAATGGAAGCTCATGAAACACATATACACATCATATCTTCTCGAATCCACTCTGTCCATGAAGATACTAACCATGAGAGTACTGTGGAAGTATCGATCAGGCTGCTTGGATGCCCGATCATCTCTTTTTGGCATCTCTCTCTCTCAACTCTCCAAGCCGATCTTACATAAAAGTACGCGCATGTTTATCTTCCTTTTTATGCCTTTGTATGTGTGTGTGTTTGTGTATTGTATATACATACACTATTCCTCTCTATTTCACTCTTTGTAACGGTTACGATTCTCCCTAGTAGCACAATTTCAAGGATTTCAGTAACGATTTCATCTTGAATTCAGAATTGAATGTGAAAATATTTTCTTCACCCTTTCAGAATAATCTCCATACTTAGTCGAATACTTTCTAGGCTAATATATGGATTAGATTCGAAACTAAATCTTGACCTTTGGTAAATTCTGAGAAAAAAATCTTGAGCTTTCGAAGTATTCACCTTAAAGCTTGGCTAAATGTTCCCCGACATGAGAAGAGAGAAAGAAAGAAAGAAAGAAAGAAAGAAAGAGAGAGAGAGAGAGAGAGAGAGAGAGAGAGAGAGAGAGAGAGAGAGAGAGAGAGGGAGAGAGAGAGGGAGAGAGAGAGAGAAGAGAAGGAGAGCTGAAGAAAGTGTTCACATCTATTCACCCAGTTTCAGGAACCTTAGATTCCATAGTACCCTAAGAATTTGATTAATGTTCATGATCAAAAACCTCATACATGTACAACTGAGCTTATTCTTTACGATGAAAGCATTTTTCTCTCAGCATTTTACTTAAGATCTTATGGGAGTACTTTATATGAGATCAAAATTCTTATCATTCCCACTCATCCTAGCCTTTTTTTTCTCATTTCTCCGATTCTCATAAGTTCGATGATAAATTACACATCCTCTCACGCTGAACTTTGCGCTAATCAAATTAGTTCTCAGAGAGACTCTACTGTGAGTTCACTTGAGCAGACCAAGTTTATTGGCTATCACTCAGAATCAAGCTGATCGAATGACTCTCTTTCTTTCAATTGTATTCGTACGTTTGTATTTTGTTGACACAAATCTGATTCACATTTACTATTCGATTGAGTGTCAAGATTTTATCTGTGATAGTTCTAATAATGTTTTCAAATTATTCATTTATAACAGTTTTTCCTCTATTTTCTCAGTAAATCTAGAGTGCTGATGTTGATTTTTCTTATAGATCTCTCACGATACTACTCTTTTTTCGAAAAAATTTTCCTTGGAATTCTTCAGATTTCTCTCTTTTAGTTCAAATTCAATTGAAGTAAGACAAAAATCAACAACACTCATCGTAGATGATTCAACTGAGTTCACGATGGACCATGATGTTTTTGAAGGGCTTCAAAAATGCTCTACAATGCACAGAAAAAACATTACATGGTTGATTTCTCAACAAATTTCCACATATCTTGAGTTCAGTTAATGGTCTCCATTCAAATGAAAAACTTTTCAGTGATGAGCAAGTGAAAACAAGCAGAATCATCTAGGCAGAGGGTCGAACAATCAGATGAATACAGGTGTAAGGTGCAGACTAGAATATTTGTGGAGCATATCTTCCATAATTCTCTGACCTTTTCATCCAAATTGTGAAGGAAAGGAAAACTCATGTATAATTGATAGTTTTTTGAAAGATCGAGGGAAGGGAAAACCTCATTGGAATTCATTTATAGAAATTTTGATCAAAATAATACGATTAAAAGAGCAAGAAGATTATCCAGCATGGAAGATATTCGGAATTTCATGAAGAAAATTTGAAAATTCTTCAAATAGAGAGCCATCAGTATTTACAGCTTTTGAGCCGGAAAGAATAAATGCATTCCCAAACTTTCTCCATAAAACTGTTTCCCTGAGGATCCAAAAGCCTCTGGAGCTTTCTTGCTGTGTGTCAATAATCGAAATGATTGAAGAGTATGACGAAGTGAAGGATTGAACATGAGCGGTAGCAAAACTGTAATATGCAAAGAGGAAAAGTGCATCATCATTTCTCGAGCCCATCAAATTTCAATCATACTATTCTTAGCCCAAGAAACTTAATAAAATTTCATAGAAAATTCCGGAATATTCATACTCAACTCAATATAATGATATGGATTTCGAAATAAGATGCCAATTTTGACAGCACAATTGATTCAGAGGTATGAGAGCACTACACAGAGATGTTAATGAACTGTTCAATATTTGAAGTCAAGCACAATCGATGTACACAGAAGAAACTTTTCTCTTGGAAGATTCTCTCCAAATTAGGGAAAGGATTACATGGAGTAGAAAATTGAAAAGTAATTCTCACTCATCCGAAATTAAAATAAACCTAGATAATCTTTCTTGCTGATGTATCGAAAATATTTCAGCATGATTGAATTGATCGACAAAGTGATGGAAAGAAAACGTGACATGAGAAGAAAATCAGGTAAATGAAAACAGCTCCAATACAGTGCTAGAAGAGAGAGGGAAGTGAGTAAAGAGAGGAAGAAGAACTCAGCTTACTCGAGAAACAAACTAACAGAGACCTTTACAGAATGCATTCATAGACTGATTTTACGAAGTGACCATAAGTGACCAGTAGAAAATTGTCTGATGACCATTTCCCAAGATCATTTGGCATCACCTCATCGACCATGAATTGAGGAACACAAGTAGTGAGGAATGTTAACATTTTTCACTGCTAACGTGAACAAGAAATTGCTCTAAATCTCTATTATTTTCTCTTTCTTTAATGTGGACAAAATTGAGAGTAAATAAAGCAATAATGATTGATAATAAGCAAGTAGCAAAAAAAGATGAATTGAATTGGGGTAAGCAAAAGGTTCATCCCTGTGATGAGCCAATGATCACAAGGTGATTCCTATTATCTCTCATCTATCATAACAGTGACCATTCCAGTCGATTCTCATTTTCTATTTACTTCCGAAGAAATTTTCTGCAGACTGTGAATTTTTCATTACAATAACAGGGAGAAAATATTCAACCCTGAAGAGAAGGATTAAGTTTCGTTTCTCCTATTTCTTCGATGAATAATTGAAAAATGCCATGCTAGCAAGAAAATTCGTTGAATAAAGCGACTTAAGGGGAATACAGGAAGCAAAATAAGAGTTTATAGACGAAGAAAATTCCAAGAATTATGCATTAAGTTAAGATTGAGTGGGTGAAAAGGTAGAATTAGTCAATAGTGAAAAAATCTCAGCTCAACCTTCTAACCAAATTCTCGGAGTCCTATGGGAAATCGGTCTCTCTCTCTCTCTCTCTCTCTCTCTCTCTCTCTCTCTCTCTCTCTCTCTCTCTCTTCCTATCTTCACTAATTTCGAAGCATCAAGATCTTGACTCCTTTCTTAACTTAGGTGAACTTTTACGATTGAGAAACTAACTACAGTCTTGGTAGCAAGCAATCGTAAGGATTCATAATCCTAACAATTTATCAGTTAATCTGATCTTGTCTTGGAGACGACTGGAAGAGCTCACAGAGAGTTACAGCATAAGATATTTGTTCAACCCCACGAACTCTAATTCTAATATTGGCCACTTCTTTTCATAAATCATGCAGAGGGAGGAAGAGAGGGAGGGCTTGAGCGATTTTTGATCGTCAACTGGAGTCTTATGTGCTTCTGAGAAATGATTTCTTATTAATAATCATATTCGATTCATGATCTCTACGTCGATTCCATACTCATTACACTGATGTGCATCAGTTTTACTCAAGAAATGGATGGATCTCTTAGTAAACAACAGGAAAGCTATGAATGACAAGTATGAGAGAACTTGATCAAACAGAAAGCTCGAATATCCAAAAAAATAATTCAAAGCAGCGATTATAACTTGTGCCTCATGGTTTTGTTGGTTGCATACTTTTAGCATTGATGGGAAAAACATGAGATCAAACTAGCTGAGAGGGTATCGATTTTTTGAGCAATTTCCCAAGATAAAAAGGAATCCTTTCAGCAATGCATAAGAGAGAGCATAACTCAAGATGATTGACATTTTCTATAATGAAAGCAATCATGACCAGACAGATGATAGAAAAACCATAGACTACGATAAGAAGGTTGGAGCAAGTATTAGAAAATAGTCTTCTCAAAAGAACGACAGAATGCTAGCATAAACCTAGCTGAACTAACTAAGTTTGTCTATGATCATAATTAAGTTCAGACTACTATTGAAACGAAAATCAACTTGATTACATTGATTAATCAATTCGAGATCAGAGGGAGGCAAATATACATCTTGAAGCGCACTGTATGTGATGGAATGTGATATTTGAGAGCATAAAATTATCGATGATGGTTCGAAAGAGCATGCTTAGGTGAAAAGATCTAAATTCTGGTACAGATCATGCGTTATGAGAATTGAAGACACTCAGAATGGTCATTTCCGATGTCAAACATCATGAAATTCTAGATATTGAAAAGATTTTTTCCGGGAGGAAATATATCACATATAGCCTAAGAACATAGAGGAGGCAAACTAAAGTGCAGGAGTAAGCATACAAGAAGTAGAGGAGCCTTACTTTGTGTATAACCGAAATCATCCTCAGGATCATCAGGATCATCAGTCGAAGTTTTAACGTTCCCAGCACTGGTTCGATCAATCTAGTAGGGAGTATAATTGAGAATAAATTCATGAAGATTAATACTTGGATTCAGGATTCAAGATTTTGAAAATATCAACAAACCTCAACACCAGCTCTGGTGAAAACTTTCCCTTTGGTATCGCGAACATTGATCTCTTCATCAGACTCTGATTCGGTAGGTTCTGATGTCAGTGATACTGTTTTTCCTTTGGATAATTTCGATTCTATTTTCGATTCTTTGAGAGGAGTCTCTTCATTCTCTTCACTTTCTTCTTTTGATGGAATTGCACCCGATTTGATCATCTCCATGCGTGCCTGTTCTTCTTGGAGTGCAGTGTCATCCAAACCTTCCTGAATCACCACAGGAGATGGAGTTCTACGATGATAAACGCTTTCCGGTACTTTCATGGTATCTTGGAAGACCTTTTTTGTCGCTTCGATCACTTCCGGTTTTGAGATTGGATCGCGTTCACTAGGACACTCGTCATCTGCCATCGAATTGAGAGCTGCTAGCGTAGTGTTAGAAGAAGCCTCAGCAAGTAGACCATTGTGATTGGATATCGAAGATTCCTCCTCACGTGGAAGTGGAAGAAGGCTCTTAACAACAAATTTTATAGGATTGTCAGCATTTCGAATGGCCTCCACAGCCTCATCACGAGTAGCATTCTTTAAATCTTTACCATCAACTTCAAGAATATGATCACCTCGTTTGAGTAGTCCACTTTTGGCTGCTGTACTTCCTGGCAAAATATTCTTGATAAAAATTCCTCCAATCGAATGGCCTGGAGATAAGTTGAAGAGATCAACTCTTCCACCAACGATACTGATTCCCAATCCTTGATCAGGCTCTCTGGAAAGTTCAATAGTTTTTGGAGCACTCCACTGGCGAGCCAAAGTAGACGATGCACTTGCAGTGGCGATACTTGAACTGGATGTATTGCTAGCTGATACATTAGCTGCTGATAAACTTCTTGCGGACAACAAATTGGAATCAAGACTAAGCTCATTTATTGGTCCTGGAGGCACTGCAATCGAGTGGGAGAAAAAATTATCGCTTTCATGCTGCCCTTTACTTCTTTGCTGACAGGCTTGATCCATGGGTCAAGACAATCGATGATACCGTGATTACTCACCATTCGCCTTGATCACATCTGAAGAAGCATTGTTTGATATGGTCCCATGAGAAACATCCATTAAAGGATCCGATTTTGGCGAGGAGCTGGCCGACTTGACATCAACCATCTTTGGCGAATCAGTTTTCAAGGATAATTCTGGTGATGACAAGTGATGCTCTGGAGGATCCACTCTAGATGCGGTGAGATTGGTAATGAGGGCTTCCTCTCCACTGGTTTCTAATTCCAGATGAGGACAAGATGATTGGACCAAAGCATCAGAGGATATGAGATTTTCCTCAGATCCACTTTCACTGGTCTTTGCACTAAAATATGGAGATCTAAGAGAGTAGAAAGATTAGAATATCATCTTGGCAAAAGTCTCAGATGAAGAATTGAGTAAACAGAGAGCGAGAGTAAAAATCCGATCGCCTACCGATAGTATGTAGGATATCTCCTTTAAGTGTTTGCAGCAGTTAAAGTGAAAGAGAGGATAAGTTAGTGGAAAAAAGTATGATGATGAGTTAATTTGGATGAAATTTTAGGCAGCATGAATTATTTCAAGTGAGGAAGCGAAACTCTGTGCATTTAGAAGAAATGAGTCATTTACACAAAGACAATAATCGACGACAGTGTGAATGGTTGCTTCGATGAGTGAAGAAATGTCAATATCTAAGTTGTAAGACTTCTTTAAAATGAATGAAACGAAATAAATAGTAGTGAGTTCATTTTGATTGGCTACAGAGTTAAGGAATCCTTCTAAGGTAAGGGGATAAGTTGCGGGGACTGGAGATGAAGCACTGCTCGGAGCTCAAATGAAAATTCTTGAGAAAATAGAGAGGAGTGAAAAGTATGACTAGATTGAATATATGATAAACGGAATTGGAAAAGTAGTTGACAATCAATGAGAAAACGTAAAGCTCATGATGCAAATTCCATCAAGGTAAATATGATTTCCTGTGCAAATAGCTTCCTCATCCAATGGTCCAGAGAGAAGAGAGAGAGAGAAAGAGAAAACGAGCACAGAGATCTACAATCATTACCTCGGAGAGGGAGTTCGTCTGATAAGACTCAGCATTGGTGACTGTCGCCCTCGAGTTGGTACATTATTGTGTTGCAAGGCCAATAAGGTTGATTGCTTATGAACATTGACATCCTCAGCGGGAACATACTTCAAACTAGATTGGACAAGAAGAATGCAAAAACGATTAGCCAAAACAAAAGAAACTCTCTCACTTGGAGACGAAGCATACGATGTGACTATCATTCTACAAACTATTTTCCTTACATCATATCACCACTTATCAATTGAGCTCTCCTCAGAATAGCTCTGGCTTGAGAATTGGTGACGTTTCGAAAACTTTCACTATTCATAGCTACAAGATAGTCACCAATCCGCAAGCGTCCGTCTTTTGCTATGGCACCGATGGGATTTAAAGCTTTGATCATCATTCCATTTATACCGCGATCAGCCAGCTCCAGGGTTAGACCTATCATAATTAATCCAAGTAGTAGAAAGAAACGAAAGTTAGTTAATTTCGAGGAATGAAATTCAATCAAATATAACGTACCAAGAGGATCTGTTCCTTTTCGAACACGAAGAGTACGCTCTAGAGCGTGAGGAAGAGGTGTAACAATCGTAGGACATATTACTGAGCTGGTCGGAGAACGAGGGCTTTCGTAATCCATTGGAGTGGAAGCTCGCGAGTCACTTGAAATGAGTATATTATCACCAGACACGAAAGGAGAGAAAGGGCATGAGTGAGGTGGCACAGAATTAGTGAGTCGATTAGGGATTGAGCTGGAGCTCGATGAGGGTTGCATGTTAGAGTCTTCCAAATCACAGAGTTCCTACAGGGGAAAAAATAACAAGAATTATCAGATAATTGACACTAACAGGGGGCAAAGATTTGCTGATACTATCATATTTCACAAATAACTACCTTGCAAACAGCATCATCTTCTTCCTGGAGAAGTCCGAATGATGATGATGATAAATCGGTGATATCAAGTGAATGATCGATTCTTTCATTATTTGGACCCTTGATTTTCCGTAATGCTTCAACTAATCCTTGATTTGGAGTTTGCTGAAAATTAGATTTAAGTATGTTAAATAAAATTTAAAAAAATACACAATTGTTAAGAAAAGTGAATGTATTTCATCATGTGCGAAAAGAATAAAGGAAATCGAGGAAATGAGAGGACATTCGAGATGTGATTTTGAGAGCAAATGGTGTTTTATTATTATCATTTTCATGTCTCTTGAGTATCATACGATTCTAAATTTCTTTCCAGACAGAAATTTGGAAAAAAATCAATATATATAAAAGTGAGACAAAAAACTCACTTGGTCAAACATCTTCGATAAAGCGAAAAGAAGCTGAGAAAGGGAAAGGAATAGGGATAGATAATTCTCAGGGTCAAGAGTTTTGTTTGTTTGTGACTGAGATTCTTCAAATATGAGGGCAATTTCACACCGTAGAAAATAGAGCAATAGTATAAATGAATTCTTTTCGTAAACAAGCGCATTGATTGAGACTGTAGCATAAGTAGAAGAGTTTCACCGAGAAAGGGAAATATACAAGGAAAATTTGATTTGCAATCAAGATCTGCCTAAAATGACTATAAGGGAAAGACTCCTCAAGAATGAATCAGTATTGAAATTTGGGGGCAAAAGTGAAGGTTCTAAACCCTGAGAAGAAAAAGGAAGGATAGTTTGTATGAAGCCTAATCTGTAAGTCAAATTTGTCCGATAAATGTGTCTTTTATCACCCAAACCAAAGATTCGATTAATATAATTCATGTATAAATAGATGTTGTTCGTAGTGGAGGTTAAGGTAAGAAATTTTTCTAATCATTAGAGGAAGAGTTGAAACGAAGTCATCTGTATCTGATATAGCTGACGGATCAGTTGATTGATATTTTGGTGGTCAATGATGCAAAATAAGCATATTGTTATGGTCTCAACTCGAACTCTCTAAGCCCCTCCCCCCTCAGGATGTGGTTGGAATGAATCGAGTGACATAATTACTAGTGTCACTCACCTGAATGCTTTCAGGAAGAGGAAGGGGCTTAGCAACACCAATCCTCACAATTCCTCGTGGTGCCCCTTTCAATGCTTGCACCGCATCAGATAAACTGGAAGCTCCAAGATTGATATCGTTCACAGACAATAACCTATCACCAGGATTGAGGCGTCCATCTCTCTCAGCCACACCACCAGGTACAAGATCTTTAATAACGATATAAGTTTCATATGGACTGGATGGATCCTAGGGTGAGGAGCAAAGAGGGGAAGGAAAGAGAAAGAGAGAGACACATGAAAGAACAAAGATATGAAGAGAGAGAGAGAGAGATCAGAGAATTGATGGATAGGTTTGGGGGGAGGATGAATGGCCATAAGGTGAAGAAGAGAACGATAAGAGGAGAAACTAACCTGATAATCGAATATGCTGAATCCAAGTCCTCTGTCTCCTCTTTCCAATTGGATGAACTGAATTTCATCAGACCATAGACCTGATCCAGATAGAGGTTCAAGAGAACGAGACTTGACTCTATTGCCTTTGTCCAGAGAAGATGGTGAATTAATTGCCAATGAGCCGTCTGATTTGGTTTTGACTAGTCGATCATGGAATGCTGAAGGAGGCTCATCAAAGCGTTTGTATGCATCACTTTGACGATAATAATTGGCACTATTATCAACTACATCCATCGATGGTGGCGATGGTAAATCACCAGTTTTCGAGCGAGCGCACACCATGCAGACGTTCATTGGAAGCTCTTTTAGAAGAGGAACAACTTCACTATGATCAAGTCTCAAAATTTCTTTACCGTTCACCTATGGTTTAAGAACAAGCATAAACATTGATTGTTTGGAGGTCTCACAAAGTGAAAGTTGATGAATCTCACCTCAAGTATTTCATCACCACTCCTCAGGAGCCCATTTTTCCCTACAGGACCATCTGGTAAGATAGCGCGAATGTAATGATGCGGTCTTGCATCTCGACCATCTTCAGTCTCAATCGTTCCTTCTAAACTTATTCCGAGACCACCACCTTCTTCGAACTTCCTAATTTGAGCAACCTTTAGGAAGAGAAGGGAGAAATCGATGATCGTCGTCACATAATTTGAGCAATAATTTACAAGCCGTGCTCTACTTACCACAATCTCGTAGTCTGGACCTATTATAGACAACCACTTATCGACCAAAGATTTCTCCATAACTTTACTGATTGACGGAGGATAGGAGAGATCTGTATTACCATCAGGATAGTAGTAGTTATCTAAGCTCATTGTATCATCTCTTTGAGAGCCAGGATAGTTTGGAATGGTGGGAACAAATCTTTCTGATCCCAAAGGAGGCTCCAATTCAGCATCAGATATGGCTTGCTGTAATTGTTCATACTTGACACCGCGAAGGTAACGAGCGAGTTTCAATTTGACAACTTTCCCAGTGTTACGTAATACCTCAACAGATTCATGGTTTGTGTAATTTTTGAGCGAACGACCATCAACTTCAATAATTTGATCATTGATTTCTATCTTTTGGCATAAGTCTGCCGCACTTCCCGGTGCAATGCTTTTCACAAATATACCTGATATTTCCTCTGCAAAAAGGATAAAGAATCAATCAAGATTCTCAGACAAGAAATACAATTAGAACGGATACATACCTTTCTCACAGACATATCCAGCGATTGTGATTCCTAAACCTTGCTGATTTTTGACCAATTCAACATCATATGTTTCCATTTCAGGCAAATCGATCTTGTGCTTACTATCGATTGGGAATTTGATCTGCTGCTGGATGAATGGCTCCGAGTGAGACTTGACAGGAATTCGTAGCATTCCAATGGATTGTGAAGACGATGTTTTTGTAGGAATATCGATGTCACTAGCAAGAGTCTATGAGCGAAGAGAACATTAGTGGAAAGTAGTTAACTAGTTAATGCAATTGGGATAGTCAATTCTATTCAAGAATAGTTGGAAACCAGAAATCACTAGATGAGACTAATTAAAAATTACATTATCACCAATTCTTTAATCATGAACATGTAACTTTGTTTTCAAACGGTAATGGGAAGCTAGACAGTGAAATCAGTAGTCAGACAAGAAAGAAAGAGCTATTAGTCATTCTCAGAGATGAATGTTTCTGTCTGTAATTTGGAGCACAATAGAGGAAAACTGAATAAAGCCCAAATTCCCATTCTACTGACGAATCTTGCCAATTTTTGCTTTCAGAATTTATGGCACAATGAAAGGTAATAAGCTTATAGATGAGAAATCTGGAAATGCAATGAAGATTCTCACGCATCAAAGAGAATACAATCTCCACCCTGAGTGATTATGAGGAGAACACCCATCAAGAGGGGTCATATTGCACAAAATGAGAAAGGTCTTGACCTTTGCATGCATTGTAGAGCAGATAAATGGAAAAAACAACAATCTTCACCGATTCAGTATGACGAACGAAGCTTAAATATTGTTATAAAAAATTCAAAATTTTGAAAAGATAATTCTGATTGAGAGAGGCTGAAACATTTGAAGAGTGAAGAGGAACTTCCTACCAAAATAGATTCTCAATTATATGACTAGAAAAATTTCAGACTGTTTTTGAGGTGGGTAGAACATTCTTGACAGAATATGTGAGATTAATTGAAGAGAGAGAAATGATTCAAGTGATGAATAACGTAGAGTTTGAGTGAGATAATTCTGGATCATCTAGGTAAAGTGAGTCTATTGCAAACATTCAATAGAGAGAGAGAAAGAAATATGGCTGCAAGCACACTTATAATGAACTGGAAATTCTTTGTGTTGCACCGAGGATTCAGAAAAATTCTCAGAATATGATTTAGACTCACCTCGATATCTTGAGTAGTATCCCTCAAGTTGTCAACGCCAGCAATTGGTAGAGAGGGACCTTCATTGAGCAATGTAGTCGATGGTGCTGAATTGAGCGAACAAACACTTTCAGATATTTGCTGAAGGGAGAGAAATAAGCATGTACATGTGTAGTACTTGAAGAATATATGAAAAGAATTTTTCTTAACAAGAATGTTGCACTCAATACATTCTACTTCATATTTCAATCTTTTTGGTATGTTGGAATACATGTTCAGAATTTGAATTGAGCAGAGGAGAATGTCTAGTCATGTGAAGACTATTGGTCAAGAATATTGGGAAAAGAAACAATACCTGATGATGCTGTGATAAGGCCTGCTCGATGGCTTCCGGATCTGAGAGAACATGAGCTGGTACGACTGCACCTGTTGTCTGTAAATCTCTGAAATCGATTGATGGATCCAAAGCTCTGGCAACTATAAGCCGCACTTCCAGGCCTACATATCGAAGAACTTGGGCTACTTGTTCTGAGCTCATACCTCTTATATTAATGTCATTAATTTGTAATATATGATCACCGACTTGCAATCGACCATCATAATCAGCTGGACCACCACGAGTTACATTTTTAACTATAACACCGGTACTACGGCCACCAATGATGCCGAAGCCTAGCCCTTGCCCATCATTTATCAATTCTATTGCTTCTACTTGGACCCACTCAGTATTCAGAACCTGAAAGAGTTAATATGACTTGAGTGGATCGAAAATCTTTCCAAGATAGGGTATTAAGTGGAAACTTTTCTCGCTCCTCTCTCTCTCTAGGATTCACGGAAGGAATGCTTATTCCAGCTGAGTAAAGCTCATTTTCTAAAAACAGCAAGTTCTCAACACCCATCTGTATTGAGAGAGCTCAATGGAGATTGATTGGTGGAATGGGATCATGCTAGATACTCATTCCATCGTGGAATCAGTCGCACACTATTATCAGAATAGTCTCCTTTGAGAGGAAAGAAACTTGAGATGCTCTAGATGAACGAAGCAATTCAAGAGGCTCAGAGGAGATTGGTTCATACATTTTCATCGAACTAAGAGAGGAATAGATTTTTCTCTCTCAAATCCAGAGTATGGTGACACAAGAATGGTAGAATTTTCATGCGTGAAATATCGAGAATAAATTTAGGCTCTGTCAAAGGTTATAGGATGATGATGGTGTGCATGAAGGTATCAACATGCCAGAATCGAATTGATATTTATACGTGAGTAATCATCGGTAAGCATCGATTCAATTCAATTTTAGTAGTTTTGTGTGCAAGTGTATGAGAGTCTTATACAGAGAGGAAATTATCTACTTGGTAATAGTAGATAATAGTAAGTAAGTCTGTAGATGCATTCGTCATATCCGGGAAAAGACTTACACGAGCTCAACAAAACAAATGTTTTCAGATAATGAGGTATTCAATTGAATTATTGCTACTCTGACGGCTTAAGTCTACAATTCGGAAGCAAAATATGTGAGACTTATTCACATCCAAGTAAGTGAGATAGTTGTTCCATATATTTAAGTTCACCTGAGATTAGAGGACAATTAATGTCCAAGAAAATTTATAACTTGAGTTGGCAATGAGACTAATACTACTGCTTTTAGAGGAAACAATCTGTCAAAAAGCTCATTGAAAGCCTTTTTTGCTCTAAATCACTTTCTAGAGAGAACTTTCATGTTCAAATCTCGATTCAAACACCCATATATCATTGAAAGCGGTACTTTTTTGGTGATATTTTTTTGGAAACTGGTGATATATTGCATCAAGATAAAAATTTTTGAGCAATGCAACAAACAAAAAGCTAGTGAACTGCGAAGAATACCATGCATTTAAATTCTACTAGGTAAATAAAAACGATCTAAAATCAAACGAGATGGGAGAAATAAAAAACTTTAGCATGCATCAAATATTGACAAGACATTCACCAGCAAGGCATGGGGGTAAACCTCGAGAGCATAATTCTTAATATCAATAGTGAGAAAGAAAACGAAAGAGAAAGAGAGAGAGAGAGAGAGAGAGAGAGAGAGAGAGAGAGAAAGAAAGAGAGAGAAAGAGAGAAGGAGGACAGAAGATCGAAGGAAGAGGATATGTGTGTTCTGAGCATTTTCAAGAAAGGAAGCTAGCTCAATAATTGGCAATGGAAAGGTTGACATAACCCAAATACATACCATTTCTTGTGAAGGTTTATCTTCAACGATCTCTTTGTCAATCAGCGAAGTGGATTCACTAAGTTTTCTTCTTCTTGATTCATAGTCACCAGTATTATCACTAGCACTATTGGTTATGGAAGATGCTATTTTTTCATCGATAAGTGAGCACTTTGTTAAATTGGAATTAACAAGAGCTGGATTGATGTTATTATTGTCCTCAGGTACAATGCTTATGGGTTGTGGAGGGCAATTTCCGTAAATATGATTGTCAACCGCTGATATTTGATCACTGAGCTGTAACCGGCCATCTCTATAGACGAAAGAGGAGAACATTGAGAGAAAGGAAATGGATCGTTAAATCACATCTCAAGGTGTATGAATTGCCAAAGGATCAATGATAATTGGGTGTATGGATATAAAGCCATATTTTCCATACACACACATACAATGTTATTACAAATTAGAGAAGAAGCGAAAGAAAATTATCAAAGATGAAGAATGCCAAAAGATACTTACTTAAGTATATCAAAATCAAGTGGAAGTATTGATGGATGCCGCGCGAGCTCATTTTTCAATTGATCAAGAGCTCCTCTTATATTAACAATATTGTCAAATACTGGACATTCGAGAACATTTAACAATACTTGTACATCATTGCAAAGTTGTTCGTTGTTTAATTGCCGCTTATCTTCATCAAGCTTATTTTTAAATATTTGCAATGATTTTGCGAGATTCTTTATGTCTGCGGAGTATTTTGACATAAGAGAGAGAGATACACACACACATTGAGAAAAGAGAGAGGGAAAGAAAAAGAAAGAGAAAGAGAGAGAGAGAGAATGTTAAACACAGACAAACAAGTGAGCAACGATCAAAAGAGATGTGAAAAAAAAAGTTAATCTTTTCATCACACGTGTTTAAATTGTTTTGCAATTAATACACTATACACAATTCAACAAATGAATGACATTACCTTCCTTGATGGACATTTCATCATGTAAATTTTTCACAGATAAATAATAATAACAGAGAAAGCAATATATATATATATAAACCCTAGAAATAGACACACAAAAATTCTGTCCAAGAAAAAGAGAGAGCTTTTTACTACAAGAAATGAATTCTTTCCACAGACTCAGGAATGTTAGCTCCGCCTACTTATTGGAATTTATCATCGTCAAGTGGTGACATCTTGTGGCCACAAGTGTGTATATGATAAGCGTCCTCTGGTGGACATGAGTTATGAGTATATAAAGAGCGAAAAACGTTGGAAAAAGTGCAAAAGTCTGGAAGCGAGTCAAGTCAAATATATTTTTTTTGTCGAGTTTGAAACTCGACATTTTTTTTGCTGTTTTTTTTGTGTGTGTATTAAATTTTTTATCTATGTGTTAAACTTTACGTGAGAGATTATTTTACCTCTATTAATTATAAATTCGAATTCATATCGTCCAAATTATATCTATACGTGTGTGAGTGTGTGTGTGACTTGAGAGAGAGAGTGTGGAAGACTTGTCTGTGTGATTTACTTTGACGAAACTTTTCTCTCTATTTTCAATATACATTTTCTTTGTGTGTAACATCATTTAAAGTGATCCCATACATCTGCAGTGTGACTTTGTCTACTTTAAAATAATAATGGCAAATAATAATAATAACAATAATAATACCATTGATTCGATGGATAAGATGGAAAACAATGGACAAGATCAAGATTATCAAGATGTTCCCGAGATTGAGCTGATAATAAAAGTAAGTGATTGGTAACAAAGAGTGAGAAAGAGCTCAAATAAATTCCACCAACTTTTTTTTCCTGGTAGAGATAATCTACCATATATCCATAGAGTTTGCCTTTATCCGCTCACACATGGTTGCAGTGAAGGTGACAGGGTTATTAGGCATGGTGGTGAGTCACTATTAAATGGCCGCCACTAGTGTGTATGTGTGTGTGTGATCAAACCATAGAACAAGCGTGTTCATGCTTTCCTATGGATAGTTAATGGCCGAGCTTCCCCCTTATTGTTCTTGTTTCCTCTTGTCCACGTTGTTCTAGGTGGTAGTCTCTGGTTTTATATTCTCATTTCTCATTTTTCTTCCCCTTGTTATCATTATTATTCGTTCAATGTCTTTCATCAGAATATACTGAAATTCTGTGATTCAACTCGCACATTTTTTATGACTTCCATATTGAGAACGTAAGAATTGGTAGTTATCATGAAACAATCACTCTTCCATGTTGTTGGTGAAACTTTTACACTCAATGCTGCTAATGTCTTCAGAAACACCCTCAAGAATTAATTGATAACCTTGCTGGGCACCTGTCGAAGACAATATTAAATGATTTCATTATAGGA
The DNA here is from genome assembly GCA_003956705.1 of Brevipalpus yothersi. Lineage (NCBI taxonomy): Eukaryota > Metazoa > Arthropoda > Arachnida > Trombidiformes > Tenuipalpidae > Brevipalpus > Brevipalpus yothersi. Next base: position 48,912 of record QZCP01000047.1, on the reverse strand, counting down.
ACCGGATTGGTAAACACGTGCCAATCATGGGCCGATACTTTGAAACATTGATTAACTTTACTCTTATACTATGAATTTTTCTTGAAAATTCTTGAATCCAATTTATCAAAATTATCTTCCATTACAGGCTTCCACCATCGATGGATGTCGTAAAGGGGCTTGCTTATTTTGTCAAGAATATTTCATGGATTTATATCTTCTCGCCGAACTCAAGACAATATCATTAAAAGTTAGTCTTATCAAAAAGAATATTATTTTCTCTTGTTTCCTTTCTCACATCATCTCTGTGCCCCATTATTTTCTTTTAAGTTGAACATTTTGTGTGTATGAGTGAGTGTATTTGAATGCTCTTTCTGTGGTGATAGGCTTTTCGGCATTCATCCTTTGATCATCGTTAACTGTGCCAATTATGGCTGACGAAACAATGATGAGGCTTTTTTAAGTTGGAATGACGTTTCCTCTCTTTCTTTTTGCTCATGGCCTTGTCTCATTTATGAGTGCGTTCTTCATCTTAACCATATTTTCTCTCTCTCTCTATCTCACTTTCGCTCCAGGTAACTACTGTTGATATGTTGAAACCTCCTCCAGATTTCCGATCAAAGTATGATTCCACTCCTCCACCCATACTGGTGGATGGTGATACGGCTGTTTTGGAGAACGAAAAAATTGAACGCTACATCATGAAAAACATACCTGGTGGACACAATCTGTTCATTTCTGACAAAGAAACTGCAACAGTGATTGAAAATTTGTACAGTGTGAGTACTGGCTCATAACAAACCCACCACAAATGAGAGGAAGAAAAGAAAGAGTCTAAATTTTACTTCCTGTCCTTCAGCTATACCGTTCGAATCTTTTATTTGTTCAACTTCTTTACCAGTTTTTTTCCTTAAAAGTGTTGATCAATTCATCCTAACGATGCATATCAAGCCATACATACCAACAGTGATGAGCTCTTAATCCAACTTAGAACGCATTTGATGATGCGTGATTCCTTTTTTGAATCAGCTTCTCGCTCTCCTGTATTGAGCATTTTTCGCTCTCTATCATCTCTCTTCCATCATTGAGACTGATTTTTCTTCCTTACTCACCTCTTTTTTCACACATTTTATTGCTTTTCTTTCTCCCCATTCATCCTACTTTCCCACAGAAATTCAAGCTTATGTTTGCTCGAGGTGATGAGCCATCCAAAAGAGCGCTCATGAATCAATTACGAATGATCGACAATCATTTGGAAAAGAGGGGCACAAGATTTCTGACTGGTGACACTATGTGCTGCTTTGATTGTGAATTGATGCCTAGGTTACAACATATAAGGGTTGCAGGTGAGTCAGAGAAAGTAGAACTTCACGCACACACATATTCACACTCATCATTCCTCCCGATGCATGTACATGTTTGTGTGTGTGCACTTGAGCTTCTTATCATCAATTGGCTCAATTATTGTTATTTGCCTATCTAAGCTTTTATCGGATCATCATGAGTCAAAACTTCATGGCATGTCTGTTTTGCAATGCGATTGACATTTTTTATCTTCAACTATTTCTCTTTGTAGGGAAATACTTCTCAAATTTCGAAATTCCCGATGACTTCAAATCTCTATGGAAGTATATGCACAACATGTATCTTCTCGACGCTTTCACTCAATCATGTCCGTTTGATCAGGACATCATCAACCACTACAAACTACAGCAAGGTACCAAGAGAACTAAGCATGAGGAGCTAGAAACACCAACGTTCACAAGATCTATACCTCCTTCTGTCGAAGTATGAGCTTGCTGATGGGCAGATTTTCTTCTCTCAGCGAACCTTCATGATGATGACTCGAGTTTTGAAGAGCAATCCAGTTGAATAATGTATACTGTTGTGTTCTCAGCTCTTCATTCAAATCCTCATGTGTGTGAGGTCTTTCATTGTTCATGCATGAAACGATCAATATTTCTGATTTGCTCAACAGCAAACTTCGTTAACACAAACGGAAGGAGGAAGCATACGTTGTTACGATGCTCACTTCTCAACAAGTGGTCTGTTCGCTGCTCACAGTAATTCAAAACATGTGGACGGGCTCGAAAGCAAAAACCTGATTTTTTGATAGATAGATATAAATATTCTGATGAAGATAGAAGTGTTTGTAGTTCACAGCCTTCTACTGAAAAGAGATTTTATATAGATATATATATATTGCCTGCTCTCCCCTTATTTAATCTCTTATTCTTTTTTGAAAAAAAATGCATCTCTACTATACATCACACACATACACACTCTTATTAACTATGCACAACATTCAGAATGTTGAAAAAATTTTATCTTTACAAAACATCTATCGACAGAAAATGAAAAACTCAAGATGAAAGAAAAATAATATGCCTCTATGATATATATCTTCCTGAAAATTGGAGTTTCGCTTACAAATTGTGAGTAATTCCTTATTTCCTCCTCTCTCTCTCCGACTTCAATTTGCGAATTGGGTGCACGTGCTGAGAGTATCGTAAGGAACATAATTTCCATCAGCTCACATCTCAAACGCGGTCATCAGGCCTTGAGGCAATTTTTCGAAACCAATAGTCCCGTGAATGATCTCAATCCAGCATCCGAACGGTAATGCGAATCATGATAATTAAATGAGTCATGCTTAATGAATTAATCTGGAGCGAAACTGCCATCAGGGGTGAGCTATTGATGGCTTGTGTCATCAGCTATTGGGCCCTTGAGGGTTGGAGGATTCCATCGGAAATAGATTGAATATTGCGGGATGTTCTCTCTTGTCAGTATATTAGTGGAATCTTCTCATGCGATTCTCCCAGTTAGTAGTGGTGGCTGGGAAAAGTGTGTATGTGTGTGGTATGAAGTGGGCCATTCAAATGACATTTTTTATAGATCGAGGTGAATAAATAACTGTGATAGTCGTCACTTTTTGCCAGTATCACTCAACTATTAGCTTGATCTTTTTTTATCCATTGTGATTTTCGAATATCGTCCTGATTTACTGATGAAGCGTTATTTCATCACTCGACAGGAAAAGATATAACCTTGATCGATTGGCAGTCTTGCTCGATTTCACGTCTCCAATACGTGTGCGTGTGGGTTAAATATAGTTGGTGAATGATGATTGTATTTTTGGTTGATAGAGTTAATATATGTAACATAGAGCACATTTTGACAGGATTCCATGGTCGGAATGATAGAAAACATCACATCTGAAACGGTTCCAAGCACTTTAAAAGATCGTGATAGAGACAAAAGTATTCATATCTGAACATTGTTTCATAAATGTTGATATTCTGGAGGAAATTCTGAATGTTTTTCAAGAGTAAAACAAGTTTAAAACTTTTCCCTAGTCTAGAACTTCACGTAATAATTGTACATCATTGTATATCTGCAATTTTGAATCCTTGTTGAGTGCAACAGGCTCGAAGATTGTCCCGACAAGGATAATTGATGATGATCACGAAAAAGAGCAGATATCAGTATTTTTCTGTCCGAAGATTTTTTAGGTCACATGAAAAATTTGTTACAGAATAATAAAAAAGAAGAAAATAAATAATTCAGATATGCTTCGGCTATCAGCCTTCAAGATTCATATTTTACTCTTCACACAAAACGAATAAGAGTAAAGAGACTCATGCATCAGTGTATGGAGGTCTTTCCTAGAATTATGAATCGATGAATTCGGTTATGGAACTTTTCGATTTGAACAGATCTCAAGATGTGAAGATACAATGAAATTTCGAAATCAAGGCCATCAGTATTCGACGTTTTGTAAGGAAAAAATTCGAATCATGCTAAAACGATGACTCATCGGAACTTATGGAAGAATTTTTTTTACAAGAGTAAATGGATTACAAACTTTCATACTCATTAAGAGATCTATTACTGGTCACAACATCAGAATCTGATCCCAGAAACTCTTCGAGTTTTTTACGCTCTTCATCATCTTCATTCATCGATTTACCTTTCTTCTTTGATTTTTTCTTATCTTCAGATGATTTAGCACCTTTATCCTTAGATTTACTAGATTTGCTAATTTTTGATTCTTTTCGCGGTTTATCAGTATTTTTTATCGGTTTAAGAGATTTTTTCTCTGTTGTATCTATGTCCTCATGGTCATTGTTCACAGGAATACGTGTGATTTCTTCAAATAGAACCGGCTTGCTTTTACTTGGTTGACCGATTTTCGGAGATTCTGAGGGTTTTTTTCGAGGTTCAACAACAATATCTCCAGTGAGGATAACATTTTCAGATTCAGGAAGAGTATCTTCGGGGTCTAGTTCAGCTTGATATCCAGATACCATTGGATTGGCTGATTTTTCGTCATCACTGTTAAAAAGATAATAATAATAACAATATATTCATTGGGACATTCATCACTCTGGGCAGGACAACATACCTTTCTTCTTCTTCAGGTAAACGTCCAAGAGCTTGATCATGCCATATTTCTTGAGTCTGATCCTCCAAGAATGTTCTCAATTGCATCTTGTCATCGTCATTGATCAATTCTTCCAATTTATTGTCATCTTGGTTGTTAGTTGCCTTTCCAGACATTGGATGATTTCTAACATCTGGATGTTTACCAAGTTTTGAACCGGGTTTATCGAGATTTATCGGATTTGTTGCTCCAATGATAATACTTGGTGTTGGTTTCACAACCTCTGGAATTTGATTAGTGGCTTTTCGTGAGGTAAGATCAGAAGGCATTGATACACTACGCTTGGGACCCCCAACACCACCACTACTGCTACTTCCCATCACTTTGGCATCTCCGTTGGGAGTGGAATTGTGAGACAATTGATCTGCTAGCTGCCGACGCTTATTGGTGAGTGCTTCAATAAATCTATCATAATTCTGATCATCAGAATTTTCCAATACATCAAGCTCCTGACAGGTGACTGAGATTTCTCGTGAATTAGTCTCCAATTGTTTGAGCAAAGTTTCTCGTTGGAGATGTAGAAAAGGTAGATTGAAAAATTTATGCAGAAACTTTAATCCGAATCCATTTCGCATCGAAGCTTCACCATATCTTAGCTGCCCTGGTCCATTGTCACGATCAATGCTTTCAATGAAACCTCTCACTTGATCCTCTGTTACCGCTCGATGATGGCCCATATCTCGATGATTGGCAAGAACTAGAACGGGTATATTAACGGGAACTTTGGGCAATTCTCGCTGTACATATTCGAATGTCCACGGTTTGGTGATATCAAATACCATTATCACACCGTTTGTTCCCTTATATACATCAATAAATTCAGCATCCAAAGCAAGTTGATTGGATTCATCATCTTCCGATACTTTTTCAGCTTTACTTTGCGGTCTATTCTCAAGTTTGAGCTCATCTTTTTGTACCCTTTTCTTGGCTTTATCAACAATGTCCCACACTTCCACTTTAACAATATCATCAGTTGCCTTATAATTCCAATGAATACTTGCAGCTTGTATTTCTTCTGTTTGAGTATATTCTTCCAAAAATGGTTTACCCTGAAGTCTCATAAATAAACACGTTTTGCCCACATTTCGATCACCTTTGATGATTATTTTCATATTATACTGGACACCTTTGGCAAATTTACGCTGTAAAATGTGTCCCATCGGCTGTACATTGGATCGATGACGCTGTTGTCCGGTGTTAACTTGATTAAATACATCATCCAGACCAGTTCCTCTTTCATTTTGATTGCCAACAAAACGCTTAAATGCGGACAACATTTTTGGCCACCCAAAAAAAGACAACACAGTTTGTTTATGATTTAAAAAGCTACCGGGAAAGAAAAAATTTCACACACAAATTCAATTCCATATGAAATTATTAATCTGAAATCAATTGTCAAATGATCACCACATAAGAAGTCATTATCACAACATTGGATGTATGTCCACTGTACAAGTTAATTTTGAGCTCTTAATTATTAGGAATCATTTTTCTTCTTCCAATCACAATAAGTGTATGTGTGTGTGTATGTTGTTTATATGTTTCACATCCTAATCGAATGTGTTACACCTCTCTCATGAAGTCTGGGCACAGAAAACTTTATCCATTGTTTTTATGTATTATATACACATGAAGAGAGAAAGAGAGAGAGAGAGAGGAAAATGATTATTGTATTGTAATGAGAACAAACATCACCGATAATAAGTTAAACTGATTTACTTATCGATGACGCAATCACAAGCATCCTGAATCCTCGAAGTCAAGGCAGTTATTCTACATCAAGAAAGAGAAAGAGAAACTCTTCTGATGATGATTACATGTAATTATTATTATGATTGCCACGCGCTTGTGGAAGCGACATCTTCCATGGATTCCAGAATCCGTTCATGGAAAGGAATCCTTTCAAAGGATCAGAATTCTGATGATGAATAAAAACCAGGGCTACAAATTTTTCAAGACAATTGAAACGTTTTCAATAGAAAGTATCTCTCTGTTAGTCTGCAGCTATGGTTTGGTTGATACATGTATATGCATTCCACACTAAATTCGATCAGAACTCTGGTGATGGATATATTATTCATGGCTAAAAAGTTGCACAAAGTTCTGATTTAGATAAATTCTGACACAAAACATGGCTGCAGATTGATGGAGAGATGCTTTCCATTGGAATCGTTTTTATTGTCCTGAAAAGTGTTGAGAATTCATAATTTATCCTCAGGTTTGAATGAACATTATTATAAAGAACGTTTCGGAAGGTCGTTTTTTATTAGTAATTAGTCTCGAACTAGTCATCCATGACTGTGTTTCCATTTGATAGTGTCTCTATCTAATAGCTCATAGATCCCAAAAATGATCAAGATTGAGATCAAAATGATTACAGATAGAGATGTGTAAATGGATACAAGTGAGAAAAGTTTTCACCCTATCATAGAGTGATTGAGAAAAATAATATCATCAATCAGAGTGACATTCCAATCATTGTTCAACCATCTTTGGTCTTTCGAAAAAAGATTGATACAAAAAAGAGAAAACATTTCTATCATCAACACTCGATCAGCATGAATTGGAGGTATCAATTACCTGATAAAAAAATCCTACCAAAATAAAGTTGACAATTAATTCATCAGATAAAAAAAGTTTGCTTCCCTCATCTCTCTCCTTATTCGTTAATTGCCAAAATGATACGCATCAATATCATCTTTGGAATGCTACACTTACTAGGCACATTCAATTCCTCTCTTTCTCTCTCTCTCTCTCTCTCTCTCTCTTACCAACGGGAAGTGTAAGACATACATTGTTACTGATAACTATGCTATGCATATCATGATCGCTCCATGATTTGGAATGGAAAAAAAAGTTCATCCCACCGGAGATGAGAGATGAGGATCAGAATATGTATGGAAGAGAGAGAGAGAGAGAGAGCATAGACGACCGGCGGCAGTTGCCTTTTTATTTTTAAAGGGGTGGAATGTTTATTGTGTGTGTATTGTGTTGCTTGAAGAAGAATCAAGATTGTTGTCCGTTCAGTGAATCATTGTATCGCTTGATCATTTGTTTGAATTATCTTTGAAACTTTACTTGACCTTTTCGGTTTGGTGGAAAGGTGTGTACTTACCTTATCGATAGAATTTCTGTTTCAAATTGATATGATATTGTTACTTTCTCACTGTGATTGTAACACATTTGAATCAAATCAATTCGCTCACCATTTATAGTTGATCATCCGTGTGTATGTGTGTGTGTTCATTGTAACATAATTGTAATTCTTTTAATTGATAATTCAAAGTGCAAAGCATCTTATTTTCAACTTCTAAAATGATCCACAATCGTAAGTATTGCATGACAATAAGTTTTAATTGACTGACAAACCAAAATATGTGACAATCATTGTGAACGCTTCACTAGTCCCGGTATTTGATTTGGGAGTGTTTCATGATGATGAGCAATATGTTTGTCATTTATGGTGTTGTAGTGTTGAAATTTTGATTGGAAATTATTGTATCAACATTTTGCTGATTATTTTATTTCTTTTTCCAATATTGCTGTCACAATCAGAGAGTGTCTTCGTCACTCTACCTCGAACTCAGAGAGGTGTACCTCTAGTTCTTGGCGGAGATCCGAAAGGAAAGACTTTCCTTTATCCAAATGGTAACTCAATTATCATTCGGGACATTGAACATCCAGAATATGCCGAAGTGTACACTGAACATTCCGCCCCGACCACAGTGGCCAAGTATTCACCTTCCGGTTTCTATATATGTTCAGCCGATCAAAGTGGTAAAGTTCGAATATGGGACACAACACAAAAGGAACATATACTTAAAAATGAGTTCCAGCCATTTGCTGGAACTATTCGTGATCTAGCTTGGTCCAATGATAGTCAACGTATAGTGGCTGTTGGTGAAGGTAGAGAAAAGTTTGGACATGTATTCATGATGGAAACTGGCACTTCTGTTGGTGAGATTACTGGACATTCAAAGGTGATCAATTCTTGTGATTTTCGTCCAACTAGACCATATCGAATTGTGACCGGTGGTGAGGACAATCTGATCGCTGTACTTGAAGGTCCACCATTTAAATTTAAGCAACAACTTGAAAATCATAGCAAATATGTCCAATCTGTCCGATATTCACCAAACGGTGAGATTTTCGCTTCTGGTGGCTTCGATGGTCGAGTCTTCCTCTTCACCGGTAAAGATTACACTTACATCGGTGAACTTGGATCACCAGCCCACAGTGGTGGTGTTTACGCTGTGTCCTGGTCTCCAGATAGTACCAAACTTATATCATGCTCAGGAGATAGAACAGTTAAGTTGTGGGACATTGAAAAGAAGGAATGTATCCAAACTTACACGCTGGGTGAAGATCTTCTCGATCAACAAGTGAGCTGTCTATGGCAAGGACAACACATGTTGTCAGTATCATTGTCTGGTTTCATCAATTATTTGGATGAAAAAGATTCATCAAAACCAATTCGAGTGATCAAAGGACATAACAAATCAATCACAAGTTTGGCTGTTAATCCATCCAATGAGCCACCCACACTGTACACCGGTAGTCATGATGGCTTCATCACGTACTGGAACAGTGTTAACGGTGAAAATGATCGTATAGCAGGAGTAGGCCATCAAAATCAAGTACAAGATATGATATATCGTGAATCAACCAAACAAATAATCACCGTTGCACTTGATGATCATATAAGAGCTATCAATGTGAAAGATCAGAAATTTGATGAAGAGGTCCAGATAAAATTGCCCTCTCAGCCTCGTCAATTATCATTCATACCGAAATCATCCACCAAAGTAGTAGTTGCTGCTTACTCTGGAATAGTAGTAGCCAATTTGGATTCCAAAGTTATTGAGAAAGATTTTCCTGTCGAATATGAGCCATCATGCATCTCTGTTCATCCATCACAAAACGAATTAGCCGTTGGAGGTATACAAGATAAGAAAGTTCACATCTATGCATTCACAGATGACTGTGATTCTATTGCTCCCAAAAATGAACTAGAACATCGCGATTGTATCACTGATGTAGAATACTCTCCTGATGGCCAATTCTTAGCGGTTGCAGATGCTAATCGAAAAGTAGTTCTCTACACAGCTTTCACCTATCAACCAGCCCACAGTGTAGAATGGGGATTCCATACAGCTCGAGTTAATTGTCTGGCGTGGTCAGCTGATTCATTATATTTAGCCTCAGGATCTCTTGATGCCGGTATCATCATTTGGGATGTACAAAATCCTTCCAATCATGTGTCTTTTAAGAGTAAGTTCTTCTGCTCTCATCCATTGATTATGAACGAAATTCTTCGATTTTCTAAAAATTCAATTTCCTTCTCCCAATTAGAAGCCCATCCTCAGAGCCAAGTCTCAGCCATTCGATGGATGAATAAGGATACTCTGATTACCACTGGTAATGATTGTAACATAAAAATTTGGACCTTTAAACATTGAATTTTTTAAACCGGTTAAATTATAAAAGCATCTGTCCCGATGAAAGTATTCGTGAAAAAAAGTATGATATAACTTTCCACTTCGCTACACACTCATATGAAAGCGAACTTTAAAGAACCAAATTTTTGCGATAAGATCTTTTTTATGCATTCCTTTGATCAATCATTATTATTATTCATTCCAATAAGGATCAAGTGATAAGATCAAAAGTATAATAATATTAATATTAATGATAATAATAATAATAATAATAATAATAGTATTAAAAATGTTCCAAAATTACAATGAATGATTCTAGTAACCGCAATGTTGGTATTAATTTTTGTTCACGTTTTGATTTTCTCGGTTCGGAATGAGAGAAGAAGAGAGAAAGATTGTTACATCGTTAAAGCAAAATGATAATTGAAATTCGAAATCATATTTCAAACCATGAGACCAATATATTTACATCGTGAATTTTTTCGTGCCAACTCAGGCCATTGGACAAGTATATGATCGGCAAGATAGTAGGCAATCTTACCGGATAATGATAAAGTTTGTGTACGACAAAAGCTTTCAATAAACACAACACTTGCATTCGAAAACAGCATTTTAACCGCAATTAACGGTGGTATACAAGTGCCGGGACCATTGCATATCAACAAATCACATCCGAAGCGTCTTAATATGTGTAATGACTCGAAAAAAGACCATAATGTGGTGAATATTGATGTGATATAACTTTGGCCAACTTGCCTACTTCTTGATATAAATTGTATACTTATTGCCGGTCCATTGATGAGTCCACTTGATTTTAATTTATTTAAACTCATCACATCATCACGAGACAATAAAAATAGTATCGGACAGTATTTGGTATTCAAATCAACTTTTGATAATAGTGTTAACATTTCACGACAATGTCCACCAGCACCGAGAACCACAACAGTTCGTACCGGCTTAATAGTCATCATCATTTGTGTTTGATCGTTTGTTTTATCCGTTAAATTTCGAGATGATATTGATGATCTAAATTGGCGGCGACGAAGACGACGTGTCACATAGAAGGCAATCATTGTGATTATGAATGCTATACTGGCAATGAGGCCAGGATTTTGAGACATAAAAGTGAACATATTGCTGCCCATGTTGTTGATGATGTCCATGATCGAGATGGTAACACAAGCATAATAATAACATTTAGACGAAAAAAAAGTGGATATACCAAACAAGCCAAGAGATGATACAAACGATGATTACGCAATTTGTATGATCAAATTGAAACACTTAATCTACTTGGCATCCATCTATCTATCTCGTATTATCATCATCACCATGAATGATGATGTTATTCAACTTTAATCATGATGGACACACACACACACATCTTCCATAACAGAGAGAAAATCATTTTGATCATCATTTGTACAAGTCAATGTTGATGCGCAAAAAGAACATCTCAAAACGTGCTCTTCAAAACATTGTTTACAATATTCAATGGATATGTTTTGAGGATTAATTTGTTTAATTGTGATTGAATTTTGGTACCATAGGACAGGGTGGAAGGTAAGTTTTGGGTTTAATTTGATTGTGTTCCATGTGTAGCTATATATGGTAACATTATGTTTATTTTGTCGATCATAGAGGATTGGATTGACTACAGTTGATTGGTTGGCTTAGAGGACAAGCCTAGGACGTATTTCTTCTCCGGCTTAAATTGGATTCATTTGGTAATTTGTGATTGTGATTGGGTGATATATTGGTGAAAAACAAGAGGTTATCGTCATGAAGTTTGTCCATCGACCATCCAACATGGATGAAGCCCTTCGGGGTGAAGAACCAAAGCCAACCAAGTATGATGAGTTGTTGAGTCGAATTTATGGTACCAAATCAAGAGATGTACCCACACATCCATCATCACAATCTGGTGGTGTTATGCCGATGACATTAAGAACACGATTTTATCAGGAAAGACATCGTTTAGCTGGTGATTTTAATGAGAAATGGCGTAAATGGAGAGTCCAATATATCAAAGATCAGGCTCTTCATCCACTGGAACCAGCATATAATGCTGATTTTGATAAATTTCGATTGAATATTTTCCGCCGAACATGGAGATGGCCAGGAAATACATTTGAAATGTGGCTTTGTAAACATCTGGTATGCTATCATTTGGGGTCATATTTTACATTTTCAATGACTTGATGGTAAAATTTCTCTAATCTTTATGCTGTCTTTTTTTGCTAGCATCCTACTCGAGCCAATGCAATTCGTCGTTCGATTACTATTAGTGCTCGCATTTACCTTCTTTTCCTGGCAACTTACTACTACATGAAATACAATGGTAGAACTTGGGAAGTTGGTACTAATTTGCGTTATCGTGGCTTGGGAAGTGTGGAAAAAGTATATCCCGGTGATCCAGCTTATCCATTCATAGGAACTAGAGTGTCAAAAGATGATTATTTCGATTTGGGTTTCAAGAGTCGAGATTGTCTACTTTACAAGCCTGAAGAGCATATTAAGAGCTAAATTAATGGTGTCGACCACTCCTTATTAATGTAGAGACTAATGCTCGATTGATGAAAATGGGAATTAGCTTGTTGAGAGGATCAAAACTAGACTAACTAATTCTGATGGTTTGAAAATCTTCTCTCTCCCTCTTCTCATTCTCATCTATGACAGCAAATATGTAATTAAAAGAATGTTTTGAAACTCTTAATCCTCCGAAAAATCCCTTTCATCTCCCAATTTTTTCTCTCTCTCTCTCTCTTCTCTCCTTCCTTGTTCCCTCCTCCATCCATTTCAATGTCTGTGATGATGGTTTAAAAAACAAAAGGTCAAAACAAAAAATGTGTCTGATAATATCAGAACATTATAACCGACATTAGTGTAGCCGCTCAATGGAGGTTCACCTTTTCTGTTGGAAGGAGATGAAGAAGTATGATAATAATCATAATAATAATAATGATTTGTTAAAGAGATAATTCTTTATCATAATTGTATTTAACTCTCATTTTCCAAGCTCCTTCGATTCGGTCCTTCGAATGAAAAGAGAAAGAGAGAAAGTTTGTTTTGTTGTTGAGTTGTTGAGCCAAAATTGTCAGTTTGCTGTCTTTCTCTATCTTTCTTCACGGTAGCGATGAGAAAGAAGTAGCTTTACTTAATTCGCACTTGAAACATATTACATACTCACACACACACACACAACTTGATGAGAATTAAGTTCCCAGCCACTTTCACCATTAAAGATACCTCGCTTCCACATACCTGAATATTTTTCATCCTTTCTTCTGTTAATCTAGAGAGAGAGAGAGGGAGAGAGAGAGAGAGATCTGGTTTCAATCAGCTTCCTGAATCGCGTTTCATGTCAAGTTTGTCACAAATAATGCCATGATAAAAGTTAGAACGAAACGAACTCGATTTCGAAAGAGGAGAAAAAAATTGTGACGCTTACATCGAGATGTATGTACTCTTTCTCTCNCTCTCTCTCTCTCTCTCTCTCTCTCTCTCTCTCTCTCTCTCTCTCTCTCTCTCTCTCTCTCTCTCTCTCTCCCTCTCTTCAGTTCAAGGAAACTGTGAATAAATTATTTAACCATTTAAATGACCAATTGCGCATTCAAAAAAAGGAATATCCTCATTTCGAGATTCTATTAATATTGATATTATATTCTGAATGTGTACGGAGGTGCTCCAGTCAAGTTCAACATGGAATGATGATGATTTATTTTCATGAATTTAGAAAAGTTTATGAGTACTCAGTGGTATGAATTTGTTACTTCATAGTATGATTATTCACGATTCATTTTCGATTGGAATCTCTGAAAGAGAGAGAGAGTGAAGTTTTCGAGGCCTCATCTTTACCTGAACTCTTTGATTTATTTTCTTGAATCACGATCATTTTTTGGGATCACTTGATGGTTAAAATTGATCTTGTTCCCATTCACTGAGTATCAGAACTGTTCCAAGTTACTGTGCCTAATTGTTTTTCTCCTATTGTTGATCGGAATCAGTAGAAAACAAAGGCTCACAAGTTTCAATATATTCTCGCATTGTTCTTGTATCGAACTTTAGCATCGAGTTTTTTGGCCTGAAAAATAATCTCTCTTCAGTTGAAAACTTTTACCAGAATTCTTACTTTGTTGCTTGAGTTTCTAATAATGCATTTAACAATCAATATTTTCTCACCTTCAAGAATCCTTCCCCAGATTTTCCCAATAAGATCAACCAATCCATATGACGTCTAATCTATACATGCACCATTGCTATATCTAACTCACGTCCTCGTGATTTAAATCAGAAAATTCCTACTGAAATCTCATGAACATTTTCCATGACTCTACAAATAGCATTTTATCTCACAAACGAACACATTTTCTCTCTTCCATCTCTTATTCACTTATTCACACACTTTAAGCTCATGGCTAATTCTCTTATTTCTCTTTCATCTCTCTCTCTCTCACTCACTGGGAAGGTAATCGAGCAGGTAAAAACATAGGAGAAAAAAGCATGTGAGAAATCTTCATGATCTGAAGATTTGAGATGACTAGTAGCATTTTCACATCGCGCCCACCTTGATTCCGTGTAAATCTGATTTGACCTGGGGAACATGAAGCATCAATTTTATCACTTTTTTATACAAGATTTTAATGCCGATAATTAGTCTAAGATCAGCCTCTGATCATGTGAACATTTTCGAATTTTTTTTTCGCACTTCACTTCGCACCAGACTTGTACCTGATGAATCCTCTCCTCCCATTTTTTTCCATTCCCATCAGACTCAACAGTCTACCTGAAAATGGCAATCTAAAACTAGATACTATATAGTGTAAGAAAATGATATTGTTGAACATTATTCTTCGAGATGCATTTGAATGCCTAATAGCTGCTATTGAAAATAATTGTTGCCCACACAGATTGAATAAATCGAGTTTGGAGTGTGAGGAGGTCGAATATGTTGTTTTTCTGATAGTAATAATGTTTATTTTAGAATAAAAAAGCAGCTTCCAGCATTTTGATGAAAGAAATGATTGATTCAATTGAACTACACATGGTCATACCGAATGGTGTTTACAGGTATATCTACAACAACTGGATCTACTCATTAATCAATCAGAAAAATTTTTTCTTTCTATTGGCTATGCACATTTATAGCTTGATTTCATGTTAATTTATGAGTTTATCAACAAATTTTAATGGTACATGTAATTGGTTTATGAAAGAAAGAAGAGAAAAAAATGCATCAAACTAAGCCTATCCATTAATTCATTTTGACTGATTCTGAAAAAACATAGCCCAAAAAATTCGGTGGTCAAACGTTCAGCATTGGCCTTGATATTTGACTTGAATTCGAAATGGAGTCAGATTGATGGATAAAGTCCAGATAGTTTGAAATTGATTCTTTCCGTTTCCACTGCTATTCAGGCTGATCACGATTTTTATCATTAATTTTACACCAAACATACTGTTTATAATACAATTTGGTATATACACACACTAAACATTCATTCAATTCCAACTCCTCCTCATTAATATCATGGTGCTAGAAAGATAGAAAGAGAGAGAGAATCGACTTTTCGGAGATCACATAAAAATCATGCTTCCAATCAGAGCGTTTCATGATTGATTTTCTTACCAGCAATTTGGCCTCAAGTTAGATGTGTCTGCTTACCTGCGATCCTGATCCTGATTCTCGATGATAGTGAAAGTCAAAAAGTGTGATGAAGCTTGATGAATTCCATTTCAATATAGAAAGAGAGAGAGAGAGAGAGAGAGAGAGAGAGAGAGAGAGAGAGAGAGAGAGAGAGA
>QZCP01000047.1:2818-33028 GCA_003956705.1 Brevipalpus yothersi | reverse complement strand
CTCTCTCTCTCTCTCTCTCTCTTGTACTGTTTCTCTTTTCACTAACCTCTAACTCGATCTTTCGTCGAGTTTGCAGCTTGTTCGGAACGTTATTTCGACTTGTTATTGCGCGCGCTTTCTTGGTCTGTTCTGAGTGTGTTGAGTTGTTCTTTTTTTTCGGAAATTGTAACATATCGGACAGTCTCATGTTCGGACATCAGTCCATTAGATCGGCCATTCCTTTTTGCGAGTGAATATTCCAGCATTTTATGAGTGTATGTGTGGTGAAAAGTGAAACGATCTCGATTTGTCCATCAAATGTTACTGTGAGAAGTGGATTTGGTTTCTATTAATGCTCGGATATCGTCATGAATCAGCTCTCGATTTGATCATCTTGTTGCCACCATTTACATAGCCATCGGCAAGATTATTCGATTGCTCATCCTCACCATACTCACCATTTCATACATTTGTAGATAAAAAAAGTGAATCTCATTTTGACATACTCACTCATCAAAACATTTTTTTTTCTGGCGACTGGCTTGCTCAGATTTAATCGGATACTCGAAACGTAGCATCATTCCCGATTCTCAGTTTATCTTCAATTCATTCGTACCAAAATGACTCCATCACTTAAGTTATTAATTTCAAATTCCATCATTTGGATTGTGTTTCTTTTGGCCTCAACCAAGTGTTCTTCAGTTACCAAATGTGAAGATTCAACATGTGTAACGGTCGAGGAATACCATCATTCAGTGAGTAATATTGAATAAAAAAAATGTTTTCTCAAATGCCTATCTGACTTAGAATTTTGATGATGAAGAACGAAAAAAATTCGAAAGTTTTCTATTTCCGAATTTTTATCTTAGTGTATTCGAAAAGCAATAATTAGAACTTTCCCATGAAAATCTAGCTCAAACTGTGATCAATCGAAAATCTGATTTCAGGATATAATAGAGTCAAGTGCATCTTCCTCTGAGGAAGAATTTTCATTTGATGATGATGGAATCGCTGAGATAGAACGCGGATATCGCCAATCAAATTCATATCGAAATTTCAAAGATCAATGTCAAGGCCGATATGGTCAACCGGAGGTTTCCTCGGCCGATATACAGCAAGCTATTCGAACTGTTGGCCCGGAAATATTGCGATACAAGAAAGAGGATGAAAAAATAATCGACACAATTGATATGGCCAAATTTGCTAGCTCATTTGTTGCCCAATTGGCCTACGAGAGTAAATTTTCCACCATGATAACCGATTATCTGGCGAAAAAGTGAGAATTTTTTCTACCTTATTACTAGATTACAGATTACTCAATTGATTTTCTTTCTATCATTTTAATTTTCATCATGAAAAGTTTTTGCATCCGTAAGCGAGATGTTGTTCTCCAGTTGCCCAAATTGGATCTTCGTGATCGAATGAGAGGCTTTGCTGCCGATCAATATTTGCCCAATAGTTGTTCAAAAGTACGTCGAGATGGTGATATTAAGTGTCAAGAGAATAGTCGTTATGCATCGTATGATGGCACTTGCAATAATCTCAAATATCCGGCACTTGGAATGTCCTACTCGTGTCATCGTCGAATATTGCCTGCCGATTATGCTGATGGTATCGAAAAATTTCGAGTGGCTGTCAATGGTGAACCTCTTCCGAATGCTCGTCTCATATCGAACGTGTTGACACCCGATGTGCCTGCCATGGAAGATGATCTAACCCAAATGAATATGCAATGGGGTCAGCTAGTTGTACACGATCTGGTTCGAACTCCGCTTATTTTGGGCAATTCACCGTTATGTTGTCCACCGAAAGCATCCAATCATCCAGAATGTGAGACAATATTTCCATTTCCTGCCGGTGATTCCATGACAAAACGTTGGAATCAAACATGCCAACGAAATGTCCGATCAACAATGTGTCCAACATGTGGATTAGGTAAGTTGGTTTGATTCACACCATTTCGGGAACAGATTGACTTTTGCCAATCGTTATCAATTGAGGATAGAAATATTGTCGAGTTTGTTTTTTATTCCTCGAACGATTCTGACAAGTGAATTAATGAGTTGTGAAGAGAAGGAAAAAGAAAGGCATTGCATAACGGTTCTTGTCCTCCTCACGATTTATTGAACAAGATGGAAAATGTTATTCATAGCAATAAGGTTTAATGACCAGAATGATGTTGAGGAAGGTGATTTTGATTCATGATTCTGATAGAGTTGAAGAGAAGTTTCGATTCACTTTCAATCGGACACTAGACCATGAGTTGGAGGCTACAAAAAACTGTACATTCACCAAGGACTGGGCGTTTGTAATGGTGTGGTAGTTGTGAAAGATTTCAAGGAAGACTTGATACTTGTAAGGGTAAAAGCAAAAATAGTTGATCGAGAAATGCTTGTTAAAATCATGAGAACAAAATTCTTTGAATTTTATTCCTTTTACAGCTCAATTGGTGTAGGTTAAACAGCCGATCAATTGAATTATATACCTTTAAGGTGGAGGTTTTCGAGTAGTATCATGAAAAGAAGATGAGATTTTCATTCTAGAAATCGGTTATCCAATCGGCAAATGATGGCAATTGAAAAGAATCGATTGATTCTCATGACAGATCTATCATCATATTTTGAGGACTCTAAAGTTCTTGACACAATCGATTTCAATTTCAATTCGACCAAAAGAGAATAACTGAGAATTTAAAGGAATTGAAATTGAAAAAACTCTCTTATAAATGCTGAAGGAATGAGAAAAGGAAAGAAAAATGCTCAATTGCACACTAGAGAACTGCTTTCACATTGAAAATCAGCATGAGATCTCAAGTTTGTTGAAGTTTTCAAAAAGTTTTCCAAGATTTTCATCGACTCTTTTTCATTCTTTCTGTGTTCATGAGCTTGCCAGATTGCTGAAAGCATCATTATCAACAGTTGAAAAGTGTTTTGATCAATTAGAATAACAAACGAATCTTAAAGTCATAATATTTTCCAGAATTTGAGCACTTTGCTGAGTAGTAAAATTTTTGCAACTTGTCCGAATTCATTCATCAATTTTGCATGAAGTTTTGGTTGAAGACTCATGAAAAGAGGAGAACGACAACTCGATGACAATTTTTCAGATACTTTTTGTCGAACCAGTCACTTTGCAGGTCAATATTGAGAGTTTAAAAGTTAAGTTGACACTTCGAATATTCCAAGTAAATGAATGTTGAGCATTTTCAAAGTTCTATGCTCAATGCGATTTCATTATTGATCGCTCGCTATTTTCTCTGTTAAGATTGAGATAATTTGAAGTCAAGTTCTCTGGTGAATCAGAACTTTCTTAGGGTTTACATGGAATTTACCGTTTAAAAGTTCTTCCAAGCTTGAAAATCAGTCGAGTGTTGATGAAATTTTCGAAGAGAGTGAAAATACAATTTTTATTGACGGAAACCTGGAAAAACATCCAAATTTTCTGATCATATCGATGAATCAGTTTTTTGAGGTCCATTTCATTTGATTGAGTTTTTTGACCTGTAAAGAGTGTTATCGGTATGTTTTGAGCCCTTGAGCATTTGAATTTGACTCGAATATCCAGAATAAATGAAATTACGGGACCAATTGACTATTTTCTGAAGAACGAATTCTAAAAAGAATTCTTTATCAACTGATCATTATGTTTTTGGCCATCCTTATAGAAATCTTCTCAAAGCTAATTTTATATCTTAAACTTTTTCAATTTTCTTAGGTCCAAGACAGCTTCTCAATGCGGTCACTCATTACTTGGATCTATCTAATTTGTACGGGTATACATTCAAAGATGCTCTAGGTGTTCGATTGGGTAAAGGTGGTAAGTACTTTTCGAAAATTCCCTGTAATTTCAGAAAAAGTTCTTCTCATAAGATATTAAGGCTGCAAAAGCAATTTTATTGAGTCTTTAGTCAGTTTTTAGCCTCGAATATGGCAATTCTACTACTATATTGTATTTTCCTCTAATAAGAGAAAATGTCAAGAAATAGGTTCAAATGCATGGACAAACTTTAAGGCACTTTCAAGTTCTAGAGTCTCAACACAAATTTTCAAATTCAACTAATTTTCTTGCATTCTTTCCTTTTTCAATTTTTTAGGCCTACTGAAATCGGTTACTGATCCCAAAGGAGGTGAAATCATGCCATCAGCAGATGGTTTTTATGATCCGTTAACTTTACAAGTGTGCAATATCCCCCCACAATTTCCCCAATTTAAATGTTTTGCCAGTGGTGATGGCAATAGAGCAAGTCAACATCCCACACTTAATGCTCTACAAACCCTACTACTTCGTCGTCACAATCAGCATGCTTTGGCCCTGGCACGTGTCAATCCACATTGGTCTGATGAACAATTATTTTTGGAAGCTCGACGAATACTGACTGCAGAATACAATCATATTACTTTTGCCGAATATTTGCCATCTCTATTACCGCGAAATTTATTAGATTATTTCGGACTTTTACCTCTGGAACAAGGTTATAGTAAGTACAATCCCGAAATCGATGGATCAAGTATACTCGAATGGACTACTGCTGCCGGCCGTTTTGGACATTCACAAATTAACGATGTATTTTACATTAAAAACGATGGTGAGCCTGTTCTGACATTCCGTATGAAGGATGTATTCTTCGAGATGTCTCTGGTTCATCTTGGACAAACTGATGGAATGATCAAAGGATTGGTTACTGAACGAGCCTTCAAAGTAGATCCATACTTTACGGTTGATGTCAAAGATTTCATGTATCAACATCCAAATCGATCTGGTGGACTGGATTTAGTTGGTCTTAATGTGATGAGAGGAAGAGATCATGGTATTCCAGGGTACATATATTTCTTGGATTATTGTTTCGGCTATCGAGCTAATGATTGGAAGGATCTCTATCAATATATTCCGATGGAAGAGGTCGCTAAGCTTCGAAAAATTTACCGGTGAGTGATTGATTTTATTTTATTTTCTAAATTTCTCAGGACATTCTTGTTCTATGCGTTCAGTTAATTCAATCTCACCAATTCATCCTAATCTAATGTGATAATCTTTTCCTTATTTAACTTAATTTCCTCATGAAGGGATGTTCGGGATCTTGAACTTTTTGTGGGAGGTTTGGCTGAGAAAAAGATTAAAGGTGGTGCTATGGGACCAACGTTTGCTTGTATAAATGGAATACAATTTCATCATACAAAATTCGGTGATCGATTCTTTTATGAACATGGTGGTGAATCAGGATCATTTACACGAGGTAAGATCGATCGTTAATTAGAGAACAAGTGTTTGTGGTGTCAATTGATTTGATTTTGATTATTTATTTTCTACTTTCTTCTCAGAACAATTACAAGATATTCGAAAAACATCAACTTTGGCCCGAATGATTTGCAAGACAACATATTTAAAATCAATGCAAAGAGAAACTATGTATATGCCAAGTAGCTATAATCCTGAGATCAATTGTGATGAGTATCCTGAGTTTGATTATATGCTCTGGAGGGATCAATCGAGCCGTTACATGAGCTTCTAAGAAGGCTTTTTTGTCCAATCATCACAATTTTCTCATTTTATCATACTTTTCTATCTCTTATTGAATCATCAATCAGTTGATAAAATCAATCAGTAGAAAAACGTTGTTTCTTTGAGTTATTCTAAATATTTCAAATATTCTAAAAAAACCATTAGCAGTAGCAAATATCATCGAAATATGACATCGAACCGATAGAAAGCGAACAAAGTGACTTGATGAGTTAGGAACGTTCTATTCGGGGATTCAATTCTGATTTGATTACATCATTGGATCAAGAAATGGCAACCCCTTCGATTCATGATCCATCCAGTCAATTTTGACACAATCACCATGAAATCCCATGAAATCTTATCACTCCTCTGGCTGATTATGTGAAAACTTTTCCTTTTTCCACCAATTATACTGGATGAAGATTCGCCAACATTAGCCTATTTCCCACTAAATTTTATCTCAACCATTTTAACATGAGACCTAAATTCCTCTAGTATACTTTTTCACCAATCTTCTAATTTTTTGACAAAAATTCTAATCAATCCCAATGTAGATAGATTGTAGATAAACGAGAGGAAAGTTCTGAATCTCAACTTTAGATCAATTCGAAACCGGCGAAAAGTTCTGAATGAATAAACGCCATCTGCTGTATGTGTTAAATGGAAAGAGAGAGAGAAGAAAGAGGCGTGTTTTTGGTTGAAACATTTTCATTTATTTCATCTTCATCATCTTTTGCATCATCTTGGGATCACTTTTATCATGATTTGATTTTGGATGTGTGTGTAAGTAAAGTGTGTATGTTCGAGAAAGTAATTGTGTTTTAGTGATCTTTTATTTGGTGGGTGTCTTTGGTTTGTGTGTGTGTGCATGAATAAGACAGGATGGTGCATGTTGGTGATGAGAGTGACAAAATGTGCTTGATAATATGTGATGATGATGAAAAGAAATAGACTAAAAAGAGAGAGAGAGAGAGAGAGAGAAAGAAACCATCACACAGACACACATTGAATATTTGATGGAATCAGTTTGATGATAAATTTTTTTCTTTTTCCCACTTGTTTTATATATCGACCTTCCTTCTTCCTTTTCTTGTTTTGTTTTGCCCCACCATATTTTTGAAGTGAACATTGACCAGTAGTGTGATCAAAGGTTATCCCATTGATAAGTGGAAGAGAAAGTGTTTGTGTGACAATCTTCAAGTTGGCCATTAATTTTGAAAGTCCATCCAGTCCATCTTTCTCTTCTTTGCTTCCTTTTTGTTGTGTGAAGCTAATCATAATAACACCATCATTATCATCATCTTGATCAATCCAGTGTTTGTGTCTTTCTCCCTTTTCATACCTGTTCCTTTTTTGATCCATCTACCCAACAAATGTGAATATTGGACCCAATTTGCCAACATTTTGATTTGTAATTGCCAACTTTTCTCTCTTCTTCGATTGCCATTTGAAAGAGAAAAAGGAAACAACAAAATTTGCCAACTATTTAAATATATATATAAATATATATATATATATATATATAAAAGATATATTTATATTTAAAATATTTACTTTTATGTAAATTAATCAGTTTACCATAACCACACACCCCTTCGACTTCACAATTAATCGGTAAGTTAAGATGTGCTCTTTTTAAGACGACATAATACATATTATTTTGCCACTTGATTACACAGTTTCAGTTGATTAACTTACCGCATCTGTAAGCTATAAGCTTTGATTTTGCTACCTATACATCTTCATCACTAACTATTTGACCTTTTCTCTTCTCTTCTCTTCATCTTCCTTTTCTTTTTCTTTTTTTTTTGATTTTTCTTGCTTTTCCAATAATGATGATATCAACACCTCCCGGAAGTGACCATATCGTGATAGCCTGCAGAACAATATTAAATTGACTCATATTGATCTTCTTCAACACTTCTTCTCCTTCTCCTTTTCCATCATCAAATTGAATTCAGCCAACCGGTGATCATAAAAGTTTCCCTCTCTCCTCACCTACAAGTTTAAATATATATTTATCCACAAAGATGAGAGAATTCAAAGTGGTCGTTCTTGGTAGTGGTGGTGTTGGTAAATCAGCTCTAACCGTCCAGTTCGTATCTGGGACGTTTATTGAAAAATACGACCCTACGATAGAAGATTTCTATCGTAAAGAAATTGAGGTGGATGGTGCACCATGTGTACTTGAAATTTTGGACACTGCCGGCACCGAACAGTTCGCATCGATGCGAGATTTATATATAAAGAATGGCCAAGGCTTTGTAGTGGTGTATTCGATAACAAATCACCAAACATTTCAGGACATAAAAAATATGAATGAAATGATCATCCGCTGCAAGGGTAATGTGGAAAAGGTGCCTATTCTTTTGGTTGGTAACAAAGTAGATCTGGTTCACCAGCGGGAAGTGTCCACCATGGAAGGTATGGCTTTGGCACAAAATTGGGGATGTCCATTTATGGAAACATCGGCAAAAAATCGCCTCAATGTCAACGAAGTTTTCGCTGAGGTAGTCAGGGAAATGAGTTTGGTGACCAAAAAAGATAAACCTAGCCATTGTTGTGGTTATCTAAGAGACTGTAGGTCATCATGTTGTACGATTTTATAAATATTTTTTTGTATTTTTTGAAAAGCAGCAGGCAATATATAAGGGTGACTAATGTCTCTGATTTTTGGAATCATAAAAAGGCGGACACACACACAATCAACATTGGCCTCTTCTTCTTCCTTCTCATCTCTCCACAACAACAACCCCACCTTCATTAATATAAACTCAAATCATCGTTCATATTGTCTTTTTGCATGTGGATATGATTCCATTTTTCTACATTCAAAATTTTTTTTTTGTCAAATCAAAGTGTCCTTCTAACCAATTAAAAGTTGATTGATATACACTCACATTCACACTTTACAGGTTCTGTGAGAATCATCGTTATGAAACTGTTTCATCAAGGTAATCGATGAAATTATCCCTAACATCATAAATCATAAGTCACTCTCATCGCGTTCTGCCAATATTATCGGAAAACTTCGAAATTATCATCACAATCAATTCTCATCACGATGAGAAATTATAATCTTTCACCTTACCAGTTGATTGGAATCTGTTTTCGCTCTCTTCAGATTACAATTCAGTGATTATTTAACCTGAACCATGAATCCATCGAAGAGTAAAAGTAATCATTTGTGATAGCTGATGATCCTTTTTTGTTCACCTTGTCAAGTATAATGTCAATTTCTATGGTGATGACTATTTGTCATAAACTATGTTGAGGAATGTTTAGGAAAAAGAGCAAATGTCATCAGCCCATTTCGAACAATATGTAGTGTTTGTTTTCTTTTTTGAACAACAAAATCTGACTTGAAATCCGGAAAACTTTCAAATCAAGAACTCTATTCTTAAAACCATGATCAGTAGACTCAAAACTTACAACAATAATACCCTTTTGGTAGAAATACGTTCGAATTTATACTTTCTGTTGGTCATTTGGTCAATATTATTTTCAATCAGAAAATTGATCTCTCTTTCGATTAGATCTTCTAAGTTCTCATGTCATCTCGATTTTTCTCATCTCTTTTTTTCAATTAATTGATGTAGTTAATTAATTAATCTAATCATTCCAATTTAAATTTCTCATTATCATCACATTTCATTTTTTCGATCTTCTTGCTGTAATCATAATTTTTGAAGACTCAAATTTTCAAAGCCTTTCCGTGGGTCTTCCAAAATGAAATTTTCTTTCTTTCACTCTCATGGAATGTTTTTTGCTGATGGAATTTATGATGGAATGTAGAATGCATCTGGGTGAGAGAGAGAGAGAGAGAGAGAGAGAGAGAGAGAGAGAGAGAGAGAGAGAGAGAGAGAGAGAGAGAGAATGTAATTTCTAAATGATAGGCAATATGAAAGCGGAAAAAAAGTCATCCAAATCAAAATGACTCTGTGTGTGTGTGAATATGTGGGTTAATAAAAGGCTTCACTCTTTGGAAAGTAGCGATAATAGTGAAACAAGCGAGGAATGTGGAGTGAGGAAACTCCTACCGATAGTTTCATTGGCATAATGAAATGCAATGAATTAGACCATTTAATCATTCCTCTCAAATCATTTTTGCAACACTTCGGAAAAGTGAGCTATCACAAGAAACAAATGATTCTTCGAGATGAATCGATGAGAATCTCTTTTATCCAATATCGGTGAATTAAACGTAATCATCTACATTATATACATATATGCATGTATGTATATTTATACTACTCTAACCGAGTATCATGGTGATAGCGTGACAATTAGCATTGCTCTTAAACAGACCAGAATTCGATTCCATACAAAAATTGTCTAAGTTTTTGCAGTCTCGCTCTCTTGAGACAAAGATCCTTGTCTTCTATCACCTTCAAGTAGATTATTTTCAATTTTTAATTTGCCGACTGGTCCAAGCCACTGGTATACTACCATCAGAATGCAAAAATTTCCACAGATTCCAGAGCCTCTGTTGAATGTTTGGACTGTGGCAGAGAGAGAGAGAGAGAGAAAGTTGAAGGTCTTATCACCCCGAACTAGGCAGGCTAACCTCTGGGCCCATGAAAATCATCAGTAGAAGGAGCAGAAGTCTCCAACAGATTTGCTGATGGTTAACTTGAATTTGAGCCATACGAACGGGCCGAACTATCTGCCAGTCCTTTGGACTGGAAAAGTGGCAGTTTAGGAGAAAGAGAGAGAGAGAGATAGAGATGGGTGACTCATTGGCATGGTGGAGAGAGAAAAACATGGCCACAACTTGTGAAGTGATTTGAGAATCAGAATATTTGATCATGAGCTTTCAGGATGGTAATCAGGCTAATTGCGAATATATTTTTACTTTCCAAAAGCCGGGTGGAGCTGTGCGTATTGTATCAATGGATGATCATCATTCGTAAAATTAACTTTCATTTTCTTTCTTTTTTTCTCTTCTTTCTCCCCACAATACGAATGGGAATACTTGGAATCTCGAACTGGAATCAGGCCGTGAAAATTAAGAATGATGAAGAGAGTGATTTGTTGAATGATTTCATGGTTTTAAATATATACACTACTTACACTACTTACGAGTTAAGATAAGTAAGTTAGAGGGATCCAGAGTTTGCACATGTATGCGTTCTCTTGCTTTGTGCCCAGATCATTTCTTTCTCATCTTGCATTTGACTGTGAAATGCAAACAGGATCACTAATCTTCTTTTCTCGAAGATCCCAAAAAGAAAGAAAGAAAGAAAGAGAGAGAAGTCCTTGTTAAGTTTCCAGAACTCTGCCAGCATACAGTGTGCATGTGTATATGGACACAGACGCATACTTACACAGGAAGACGAATAGAGATTGAGAAGAGGGGCTTAAGGAATGGATGGCTGTTGCCTCTCGAGAGCCCACAGCATGATTCAGATTGCAATGTCCACGAAAATGATGGGAGGAAAAAGAAGAAGTGAAAAGAGGGAGAAACAAGGATGGATGAGGAGAGAGAGAGAGAGAAATCCTTGGAAAACTTGAAACAAGCTGAATCAAGCGTGAGAGTAGTTTAAATTGATGTCTAATCTCCGATAAGCAGTGTTAGTGGTGAAATTGGTAAATTGCTGATCATTGCAGTATTCATTTGAACCACTAACAAAGTTGACGATGCGATGATGCGTTTCATTGACGATGGGTGATACTATTTCGAAGCTTCTGTCTTCCATCACCATTTACATCACTTTGCGCTGAACATACTACACATAGAAGAGTGATGAGATACTCTAATCAAATTTAGAAATTTAGAAATGATGATGATGACTTTTTATTGAAACAAAACATGCCAAAGGATATCATTTATGGCTCATGACGTTCCATGAAAAAGTTTCAGAGTGACAAAGATGCTCGATGATGAGAGCGAAATTTAACAGTCCCTATTTAAAATGTTTCCTCAAAATGAGATCAGCGGATCAGAAAATTTTTGACAATTAAATTGATACCAAATTCTACTGTATGAGTAAGGTTTCAATCAAAATTTTCCCTATCAATTCATGACTGGAATGTACCAAAAATTGTGTGTACAAATATCGATGATGACGCATGATTTATCAAATAAGCCAAATTCGGAACATTCAGTTACTCAAGTTCAAATCAACTACCAGCTACCATGTCAGGCTTTTTATACCAAAATCGAGCTCGATAATCATCAGAACAAGTTAAAAATGCGGCAGCACAAGGTGAATGTACAAAATAACGGACGGCATTGTTGTGTCCTAAGCTGAGAAGCTTTTGTCTTTCGGCATTTCTTGAGTCCCAAACACAGAGGCTTGTGGTCCGTTCATCTGGATAGAGAACATAATCTTCTGTATGGTTGAAAACTGCTTGAGCTCGATGTAATTGTTTTCCAGAAGCTCCAGCTCCAGTGTAAGCGATCAAACATCTAGACATCGATAATTCCCAAAGTTTGACCAACGAATCTTTACCAGACGATAGAACATATTTACCGTTACGAGAAAATACGGCGGAACAAATTTCATAGCCATCATGGGCTCGAGGAAAAGTGTTCACACACCGAGAGGAGACGCCATCCCATATTTTAATATCTCCATCTTTGGCGCAAGTTACATACATGGACCCGGTAACACTATAATTACTGGCCGTGATTGGACCTAGGTGTTGATCAGCTGGATTCTGACCCACATAGCATTGGCAAGTATTGATATCATACAATCTTAGTGTTGGATGCTGTGTTCCTACCAGCAGATAATTACCAGATGGATGTATGGACATACATCTTATTGTAGACGCTTCTTGTATTGTTTTGAGTGCTCTTTTTACAGATGGCTTTGCGAAATCGTATATTTTAATACTCAAATCTTGGGAACCAGAGATCAAAAGTTGCTCAGTTGGATGAAAGAGAAGACATGTAACCTCTTCCATATGATCATACAGTGTTCTGATGACCGGATGATGGGCTTCACTTCCTTGATTTGATTGAACATCTTCGTTCTGGCCTCCAATACTTTTAGCAATCATTTTTTCAACATCAAGTATTTTGATAGATGCATCAACCGATCCAGTAGCAACCAATGATCCATCAGCATTGAAGGCACCAGCACGACATGCTCCTGTTAAAATTTCACATAAAATACGCAACCGAAGGGGATGGAGAGAGGGAGAAAGAAAAAAAATTAGGTGATCATCAAACAACAACTACTACTATCAATCAACTCATATGACTCATCATGTCATTGATTGAGAAACATTTAATCTGTATGAATGAGAAATGATCCAATTTCGATTCAAATATTTGATCACTTTTTTTTCACCCTACCTTTATGAGAGGTGACATAAACTGTTTCATAGGATCTTGGTTCCGGAGCATTTGAATGAGATTCTGTTTCAAAATCCAAATCAAGTCCACTCACTGGTGGCAGATAGAGACTGTCATCTTCTTTACTGTCACCTTCTGATTTCATTCCAATCGAAACCAAATGATTGAGACGATCTGAAGGTGGACATGCTGTGGGCGATTTGATCATGTTGTACAGTTGATGAGCAACCGTTTGATATCCATCATAAAATAGTTGACTTTAAGAAAATTGACATGTAGACACAGACACATACATGCGAAAACAAGAAGATATTCTATTAGTTATGAATGGCAAATGGCAACATGTTGACAATGAAATTGACAAAATAAATCAAATTCAAATACTCACCTCACAATCAGTCGATACAACATTTCCCGGTCCTTTATTGTGGATGATTTGTTGCCGGTTGAAGGTGTCGAATTATTTGATTGGGACGACATATTGATTGTCTCTATGATGATTATTACTATTCACTCAAACTATCGATGACAATCAGTATAATCATAAATTAATCACCATCCGAGGTGAGTATCAAATTGAACTGTTTCAAAAATGTGGCCAGTTCAATGGCAAAGCTTTTGTCACCGCATCAACAACAACAACAATAACAATAACAGAGAGAAAAAAACGTGGCTGAAGCAGTAACAGCTTACATGTTCTTGAAAATAAGAATAAGAATGTTCGAAAAAAGTTTTCGGCAAGATTTAATTTTGCAGCTTCCATAACTGGTCACATCTTGTCGGAATGTGTCAATTAATCTTGACCAATAATCTCACATGACTCACATGCAAATACTAACTGCTAGATCATTGCTTTATCTTAATCGTCTAGGGCTGATTATGAGTCGAACTCCTAATGGCTTTAATATGCTGCTTCACAATTACTTATCTTACTATTTGTCCTCAACATTTATTTTATTTTACTAGCAAGTCGATTGGTAAGAAAGTCAGTACAATAATACTTACAAAAATAGCCTCTCTAATTTTTGGTCCAATCAAATGATCAAAAATTCGGATGTCAAAAGTCAGTTCCTTTTTATCGGTTACATTCTAATCGATCATTTTAAATTATCATTTACGATTTCGTTCATTTAAACACCAAGATTGCCCATCTGATTATCCTTTTATTTACAAGTTTTCAAGAAGAATATCTACAATTGTCACCACAATTTCCTCTCAAAAAAAGAAAACAATTCATGAAATCATCAAACAATTTCAATTCCCATCAACTTTCACTAAGCTGATTGATTACAACATCAACTAACTTGTAAGTTGATTCAACTTACATGTAATTGGTTTATGCGCGATCGTGTTTTCAAGTCTCATCTCATGTCATTATCTTCATCATCATAATCAAAACACACACAACATTCAAAATAAAGATCAATTGTTGTTGTTGGACAGTAATTTTATTCATGTTTATTTTATTGTTATAAACAATTGATTCAATTATACTTCGACCAACCTTAGTCAATCTTCATCTCTGTGTGTCGGTGTCTTCAACGTTTGACAATTCATTTTGATGTCATCTTAACGACACATTCTTAGGTGAAGGATTGCCTTTCTACCAAGAATATGTTATCAATGTAAATGTTGTTGTTCAATTATTATCATTTTTGACACTCAATTCGATCTCATCTGTGAGTGTGTACCTACATATACTTTATGTTCCCTTAATTGTGTGTGTCTGTGTTTAGGTGTTTCGTTGTCCATCACGTTTTTCCTAGTGAATATCATCAATTGATCTTTTGGATCAAAATTTGACCATCTTTCATCATCATCCCCGTCACTCGAGTGACTCTCATTGATCTCTGATTAATCTTTCTCGTAAAAGAAACAAAGACATTCCTTAAATCTAATTTTATCAACTCACTGATTGTGTCTGGAAGATCATCACCATTCACCCCCAATCAAATTATGGCATTTGGTGGAGAAAAAAATTCATCTTCTCTGAAAGATGAAGAAGTTATTGAAGAAGAAGATTTAACTGATTTTCAAGCCACCGAATCACGTCTTAAACTCACTATTGGCAACTATTCTGAACAGTACCACAGAAACAATTCGAATCTCCTTATTTCGTTTACAAAATTTTTGGAACACAATCATCTTTCATTCGCAAGCTATGGCTCAGAGTTGGCTCATGCTGGTGATTATGAGCGTGCCATTCATTACCTCAGCTTATCTTTGGCAATTAATAATCGTATACCTGAGGTATGGTACAATAGAGCCTTTTGTTACTTTGAAATTGATCAAACAGTTAATGCAATGAAAGACATTGCCGAATGTGTTAAGCTCAATCCATGCTGGCCAAAAGGTAATTACACACACATAAATCTTTCTCGATTGATTATCTCTGATTAAGTTGCTAATATAATGAACCTTTATCTTTTAGCCCTTCTCAAGATGGGACAAATTCTCTCACGCTCAAAGCAATATCTTGGTGCGGAAGTTACTTATAATAAAGCCTTGGCACTCAATCCCGATTGCCATGAAACACAAATGCAAATCAGAGGAAACATATACGAAGCTTTGGTTGCTCAAGGTATTGACAAAATCAAGGCGGGTTATGCTTCACAAAGATATCCTACAATAAACGAAGCTCTGATTCACTTGGAAGCTGGTGAATTTGAGATTGACTTATATGCTATCAAAGTACGAAAGAAGCGTGAATATCGCCGATTGACTTTTAAGAAAGGAAAACTCATTCCCAAAACTTTCTACTCATAATCTCTACTGATCCCATATAACGGTGCTTCTTCCGACAGGGTTGATTATCTCATAAGCTCTAAGAGGTTTTCTCATTGTAAAGTTATTATACTCGTGAATCTTTATGGAGTTATTCTGTTACTTTTCCACCTTGTCATACGATCTCAACGTCCATTTAATCAAGTTAATATTGAGTATCTGCTTCTGTTATGATGAGTGTCTCTTTTCCTAAAAAAATTTCTCTTCCACTGGTGCATCGAGAAAATGATAAGCTCATCACACATGTATTTAAACTTCATGCTTTTCAAATGATCATTCAAAATCTTTTTCTATTTTTCTTTCAGAAATATAATGTATAACTCCTCCATTTTTCTTTGAAATTATACTCTCAAATGAAACGCATCAAGCCAAAGAGTAGTTGTAAGATGTTTAAAGATAAGGGTGACTGATTTTCATCTTGAATTCGGAGAGAAATAGGTTTACTCAAGAATTCCGACATGATCCGAGGCTAACTTACACTTGTGAGTCAGTTTTTCGTTCATACGTATTCGAATCTTAATTACCAGGAGAGATACAATCAAAACGAATCCCGTTATACAGTATGTAAAGGACTTCTAATTTGATCTAGCATTTGATATGGATAAAACTTGAGAATTCAGAAACACAATTCACTATGGAAAAATTAATCAATTCCCTGGATTACGTGTTTCGTTTGGAAATCAAGTTAAGCAATAAAGCTCAGATATAATTTGGATGAAAGAGTTCGGTAAATTATCGGATCATTTATTCGAATAAAATGGCTCCAAAGATCATGCAAAAAAGATGAAACTTTTCCAACATAGCCTCAGTCTTTGCGGTCCGTATCCTCAATCAGATGGTTACACTGCTTGATCGATTAGCCATTATTCCAATTACCATGGATAAACAGGTGGATAGAACGGTTTGTATGGTTTATAATAAACGGGAACTTTATGGATTATTTTCGGATATCCATAGCCATAGCCGTAACCGAAACCAGCCTCAACAGCAATGAGCATCGCAACGAGAATCATGATGGTGATGAGAAGCAAGTTCTGTAATGAATGAATCGAATGATTACAAAAATCACATCGAAAAATGGATGATACTCACAATAGCCTTAGACATTTTGTCACTTTTGGTTGGTTGCAATATACAATTTCAAAGTCAAATCAAATCACAACTAATAACTTTCTATTTCGTTCTCTGTGGTTTTTATATGAATTTTTTCTTCCTCAAAAACGGAAATAACAGCACATTGTAGCTTAATTTGCTAGCCTAGGGAGCTTAAATTTCAGAATAAAATTGTAATCAGACTTATTAATCTTAGTTCGAATCTGTGGAAGCCTTGGAATCCAGGAAGGATATTTGGTGTCTGTCTATCATCCTCTCCACTATCCTCCTATGGATCAGGAAGACGAAAATTTTTTGATCATGAAATGCCAAGTCTGATATGAGAGGAAAAGGATGGAAACATTTCATCACTTCTTGTTCAAAAATAAGTTTCATGATAATTTGAAAGAGCCAAAGCCATGAATTTCCTGAGAATTTCTGTAAAACACAATCATCTATTAGACCTATGCCTTAACCTACGAATTGACCGGTAAGAACTTAGATCTAATATCTCCAATTATTCCAGTATGTGTCTTGCTTAATGATGGTTCGAACATGGGTTCTCACATAGAATTTCGATCACAAATAATCAAGCAATCTTCAAGCATTTTTCGAAGAATGAACTTGTAATGGATTCAAATATACACTCGAGGTGTCTATCTTGATCACTCTGTTTGATTGAATAACATTGGCAAACAGTCAAATCAAGCGGTATCATATTCAGTCCAATAGTATTAACATCTCAAAACACAATTAGGATACAATTACAATACCGATTGTTGAGATGTATCTTGAGTGAAGAGGAGATGACGAGAGACTGTAGCTTTAATTTAATTTTTAATTTCGTGATTATTTCTCAAGATATTGGAGTCCCTATGATTAAGAAATGATCCTCACTCTTTGGTCTCATACAATCAAGTGATGAATCCCAAATGGATCTTTTCATTATTATTCTCATGGTAGTACTAGTTGTTCTCTCGATGATGTATATGCTCTACATGGTTTATCGCGAATACACTCGTAAGTTGACATATCTAAAAAATCAATCGATTTTCATGTTTAACTGATACTGCAACCCTTACATGTATGATGATTGACAATCGAAGTACTTTCGGTGAATGATTTCCAATTATTCTCATGATATTTTCTTTTTTTATTTTCCAGATCGTCTTCTAGGTAGCCATTCGGAAAAAAGTACTTCAAGAAGAGATTCAGAGAGTGTTAAAGATAGTTCTATATCGTTGACAGAGGACAGTAGTAAGAAAGAGAGCAAGAAAGATTCACCAAGCGATTAATTTGAATTTCATGATGATAATACGATCGCATCTTCCTAATCACTGAAACATGATGAAACCTAACATATCAATTCAAGCAATTAGTAGTCGTAAAAGGTACACCTTCATGACACCTGAGATTGTTCAAGATTCACTCAATTCATTATCATCAGATTTTGAGCTCATTTTTGTGTGATGTAATAATAATGATCCAAAGTTTTCAAAATTACTTGCCATCATGAACATGTATGTCTTATTTTTTGTGGGATACTTATCATCAATGAACTTTATTAGAGACAAATAGACCGGAAATCAATGGGTTTCTCTGGTAAACTCTTCCAGAAAAAATCATAAATCCATTGAAAAAGTTGAAATTGTGAAAACAAATATATTTATGTACTATATAAAGTTCACCTACAGCCTAAATTATATGTAGCTTCTCTCTTTGTCTAATTTGAAAATAAGTGACATTTGAATCCACTTAGTACATTCATTTTTCCTGATTAAATGAGCCCAAATCAATCGGTCCAGATATCACCAAATAGATGAGGCATTAATCGATTATTCTAAATAATGAATAAATTTTCAGTATATATGCCTAAATATTGAATGGAATATTAATCAACTACTGTATCGATTATTATGTTGCATCAAATAATACAAATTAGCACTCAATGCTACCAATGTTAATGTTAATACAGGGATGACAAAAAAAGCGAGAGCCATCTTAATTTTTCTGATCCTCTCAAATCTTTCAGCATCATCGCGGCCATCTCTTTTGGTTGTCCGCTGTTGAAATTCAGCCTCCATGTAACTGGAATTTTCTGTTTCATGTTCAGTTTGCATCTGCTGAGTTCCAATGGAATCATTATCACTTGTCAATGAAACCAAATCAGTTTGTTGATCATCTGATCGTTTAACAAATTTTTTGACCAATTTCCATCTATCTTCTAAATCATTTGGTAGATTGAAATTGTTCCTATTACTAGCCGAAAACGATTTATCTTCATGATTTCCGGTGATAATCAGAATATGAATGCTCAACAAATACACAAAAAATATATTAATCAAATTAGCAGCAGGATACATTCGTTTTTGAGGGACAAACAATTAATACAACTCATTCATCATCAGCAGCTAATCTGAAGGTGAAAGGTCAAGGGCCATTGATAAGACAAAATGGACATACTTTTCCCATTTCAACCATCAAGATTGACCAAAAATATTTTCACCACACCAATTGAATTAATATTCTCTAATTGTATCATGCTTCTCTTAACCCACAGAATCCCGTTAATATTTCCCATCAAAATAAATACACACGATTATGAGAATGTCAATTAATTATCAAATTTTGACTGTGTTTAAGTGTGTGCATAATAATGAGATTGAACATCATACACACACAAAATGTGGAATCAATTTCAGGTAAAGTCTCGTTTGGCAAGATTCAAAAATTAGGTGAACAAAAAATGGCACATTTTTGATAAATTTTTCATTTTGTCAGTTCCGTAAATCATTCAGAATCAACACATCCACACATCCATATCATGTGAATGTATGTATACCCACACATCACTGAGCCTGAAAAAGAAACCTCTCTACAACAAAAAATTAGATGGCTAAATATTCCCATTTTGAAATGAAGATCAAACAAACTGGTTAGCATTAGTATAGTTCTGTATGTTAAATTAGTCCTTCTTTTTATCTATTTCGATATGGATCAAGTCCAATGTGACCATTTTTATGTCAAAAATTCTTATCGGTTTTTTTCTTCTCTCTCTCTCTCTCTCTCTCTCTCTCTCAACCCTGATTGCTAGTTTTAAGGGTCTGAGCTTGTTTTAAATGAGCCCAAATTTTGCTCTCTTTCTCTCACTTTAACCCACATAGCTCATCATTAGCTTTCATGTTCTTGAAAAATGATAAAAAAATTTGGGCCAAAGTGGGCCAAAGTGGACCTTGTGGTAGTAGTAAAGATCGGGGATAATTGAGCTTGATTTCTCTCAAAATTTCAAGTCTGTGTGTATGTGTGAGGATAGGAGATGATGTGTCTCAATTTTGTGATCAAATTTTCATGTACAATTCTGTGGATAGTGTGTATCAGTTTTTCTCCACATTCAGTGTTGGTTAATTGTTCTGTGGTCAATAGTTCCAAGTTGATTGATATTAACGATACCAGACTCGATAGTCTACAAACTCATTACAATGGATTTAAAGTTGTTCGAGTTTCACCACAAAGTCAAAATGGACTTGATTACTTGAGAAACTTATCATCCGTTTCGGATGGAGTGAGTTTTATTGTAATTTTTTGATCAAAATCTAATTCTCCTGTGCTTATATTCAATTTTCTTATCCATTTCAAGGGGGTTGATTTTTGGAAAGAGCCATCAATGCTGAATATGCCTGTCGATATCATGATATCTCCTGGTAAAATGGCTCTATTATCGGAAAAATTTGAAGAATTCGAAATGAGCCCACAAGTTTTAATAGAAGATGTTGAAAGGTTTGAATTTTAGTCGAATTTTCATCATACATCATGTATTTATCACCCTTCTGATTGTAATCGATTGATTTTATCGACCATCAACAGTGAACGTGAACGAGAGCAAAAACTTTCCGATGATATTGTCTATCGCTATGGAGCTGGCTATTATCAGGATTTAAGTTTTTTCAAAGAATATCAACGTTTGGATCAAATATACAGTTACATTCGTGATCTTCAAAATCAACACAGAGAAATGGTTCAAATCGAAACTATCGGCCGGACAACTGAGGGACGAGACATTAGAGTGGTTAAAATTGGATACAATGTGTCCAGTGAAAGTAAACCAATCATTTATCTACAAGGTGGAATTCATGCTCGTGAATGGATAGCAACTTCAACAGTTACCTATCTAATATATGCTCTGGTACACAATAAAGATGATCCGGAGACCAAGGAGGTTCTCAGTAAATTTGATTGGTACATAGTGCCGAATGTGAATCCTGATGGTTATGAATATTCTCATACTCGAGTAAGTGATTAATTACCATGGATTTGATTCTTTTTTTATTAATTGATTCTCATTAATTTAGGTAAGAATGTGGCGAAAAACAAGATCTCGTCAAGTAAGCAATCTTTGCATTGGAGTTGATCCTAATCGCAATTTTGGCTACAAATGGGCAGGTAAGCGATCACATTTTACTTATAGGCATTGTTTATTTGATGAAAACCACTGATTAACGTCAACTGATATCTTTTTTCTTTGATATTTTCCCACCAAGGTGAGGGTACAAGTTCCATTCCGTGTTCCGAAATATATCATGGGCCGAATGCATTCTCGGAACCGGAAACACGAGCAGTTCGAGATTTAGTTTTGTCCAAGGGACGTCGAGTGAAAGCATTCTTCGATGTCCACTCTTATTCCCAATACTGGCTGATTCCATGGGGCTTCACTAAGGATCTACCCAACGATTATACCGATATGGTGAGTGAATTTGGAATTTTTTTTTCTCAGATTCTCAATTTTAACTCTTTTATTGATATTTGAAATACAGCATCGATTGGCTACCATAGGAGCCCGAGCTTTGATGTCTGTTCACGGAACTCGCTATAAAGTAGGCCAAACTACTCAGTTACTGTGTAAGTATTTTGATTGACATCAGATTGAATGATCATAGATCAAATCAATTCAATTTTTTCAATTCACAGATGCTGCTGCTGGTGGAGCTGATGATTGGGCCAAGGGAATAGCCAAAATTAAGTATTCCTATACAATTGAGCTACGTGATACTGGCCGGAAGGGTTTTCTATTGCCGGCAGATC
The DNA here is from genome assembly GCA_003956705.1 of Brevipalpus yothersi. Classification (NCBI taxonomy): domain Eukaryota; kingdom Metazoa; phylum Arthropoda; class Arachnida; order Trombidiformes; family Tenuipalpidae; genus Brevipalpus; species Brevipalpus yothersi. The sequence continues at coordinate 11,289 of QZCP01000047.1, read as the reverse complement.
AAATTTTGCCAACAGGAGAGGAAACTTGGGAAGGAATGAAAAAATTTGCTCTCGAATTGGCTTCACGATTACCATTTGCTAAGCTGTGATATCAATTGTCTGTTGATGAAAACAATTTTGCCTATTTATTTTTGTAAGAACTGAATAAGTATCATACATTTTGAGCTACTCTGATATTTTTGGATAATTTAAAATACTAAATGATAGCCTATGGATTGTTGCTAATGAAAATGAATTACATTGAAATATTCTTTCTTCCTCTCATGAATACGGCTTTATCATGAAAATTTCTTGAACGAAAATTCATCAGATTCAATAGATGGCATTATATTTTTTTATAACCTGAAAAAAAGGTTGTCAATAGAGTAATTTGCTCTCAGTATTAGAACTTGTGAGAACGAAAATACAATATCCAACAAAGTTTCAATGTTCAGCTGAGAGGTATTTCCAACTGAGCTCAATGACCTAAAAATAAAAGAGAAAGGAATGATCCTGAGATGTATACGAGAGTAATCCAGAATTTCTTCCATGCTGATGCATTTTTGACCCATTTCCAATATTTCTTGATTACATGATGTCACATTGGTAGCATCATATTTATCAAGCTATTTGGACCAATTTTTTCTTGACCTTCTGAATTTCACTTTTGAGCCCTTAAATATTTGTGAAACTATTTGAAAAATTTTATAGCAATGTGCAGTAATCATTCTTCAACCTAACAGCGAATGACTGTTATATAAATAACCAAGATAACAAAAATTGAGCAAAAATTGAAACTTTTTCTATCCATGCTATCAAAAAAGTAGATCTTTTCTCATCTCAGTTTGGTCCTCATACACTAGACCTTGATCAAAAATTTGTCAATTCTAATTATTCATCGGATCGTAAAGTTATTGATGAAGATGAATTTCATCGCAATCGAACGAGTTTCCTTCCTGGGTCAAGTTCATCCCTTGAATTCGGAAAGTGTATCTTCGATTTAATTTTCTCTCTGCTCAAATTCAATTCCACTACAATAAAGCCTCAGGCAGCAATGATCATACAAGTACAAGTAATGTAGAGACTAATGGACAGCATATACTACCCACTAATGATATAAGATTGATATAAAAGAATTATAAGCTTGAATTGAGATTAATTTCAATATAAGTAGAAAATTAGGCAAGACCAAATCTCTCTCTTGGTTTCTTCTTCCCATAGTTAACCACTCAAATCAAATATTGACCATTAAATTCAATACAAATGTCAAATTATTACCAGCAAAAAGGTAATGAAATTGGAACCTCATCACATTGATTCGATAGTATTGATTTAGGTTGGAGGACATTTCGTTAAGCTGTTGTAACAACGTTCTGCATAACATTGAGACACAATTTTCATGGTAATCGGTGTAACATTGAGAAACCCAGCATGAAGAAGATAGATATCGGTAGGGTTTGTGTGATCTTCTAGAGGGTCGAATTCGAATCTTTCAAGAAAATTTCGAGAAAAAGAGAAAGAGAGATAAAACAAATCATTAACGTATACACATATGTGTATAACAGTCACTTGGTAACCGGCTGCCTGGATGAAGAGAGAATCAAAACACGAATAAATGCATTACCTCTGTTACCATCAACAATCAGCTTCTCTCTTGATAATCAGCTACGAGATTAACAAAAATTTTGGTGATGGAATTTGTGGACCTTCAGATTAGAATTTGAAAACCCTAAAATCAAGGAGAAAATGGTAAGATTAACATCTATCATCTTACAAATATACATATTGAATGTGATGTCAAAAGTTTATTTATCGCATCAAAATCGATAAAAATGTCCAAACCAAATCTGAACATGATTATATTGGTTTATCTTACAAACTAACTGAATCCCTACACATTGAAATGATCCTACCAAAAATTATCTCTTCCATCATCACAACCATAACAATAATCTCTTCATTATGCGAACATAATCATAATTATCTTTTTCTTCTTCGTTTAGCTTCTCTCTCGAATCAAAGCTTTCGCATCGAACAAACCAAACCCCACCAATGGAAATGGAACTGATGGCTTGTCACCATTGGCCACAATTACCGGTGGTAGTAGTGTTGGTGGTGTTGGTGGTCCTGGATCAAGTGTAGATCATATCTTACCTGGACGATCTAGTGGACCGGATAGATCCCAGCAACAAGGTAGCGGCTCAAGTAGACGTAGTCTTGTGCCAAGTATGCATGAATTTTTGGCTGGACGCGATTATATTGGTGCCATCACACTTCTCAAGGTAATCCAACCGATTTTACTTCCAACATTACTACTACACTACTATCACCATTACTTTTTTTCACCATGAAATTCACTCCATCTCATGCTTAATTTGCAATTCATCTTGGTCATCTTATGCCTATTCTTGAAATTCATCTCTCTCTCTCTCTCTCTCTCTCTCTCTCTCTCTCTCTCTCTGCTTTGCAATTGAAACTTTCACTTTCTCTCTTCTCATGAAGTGAAATGATAATAATTGATCGAATGTTTTCAAAATTTTAACACGATATACTATCATCAAATATCATCATCATTTCATTTCGATCATGCTGTTAAGTATGCGAGTAATCAGAGGCTCAGATTTGGTTGAGCTTATTTTCGATTCCAAATTTTCGTTACATAAAATGAATGAAGAGAGCGAGAGAGAAAATTTGATTATTTAGCTGGCAAAAAGCAAGGCTTATTATTCTTTCATTTTTCATCTCCTTAAATACAAGTACATTTACATGTGCACTCTCTTTTGTTCTATCTATTCCAACATTTTGACATCCTCTTCTGATGCTTTTTTATGTTGATAGTGGTGGTGAAGATTCATTGCTCATTTGTACGGTAACTCAGATGATGTCTCATGATGCTCAATGTTAACCATGAACCTGGTTCAATGAATGTTGATATGTTTTTTCACCATGAACAATATACAGGGTCATTGTCAACATTTTTATTTCTATCTGAAATCTGATGATGAATTAACGATTTCAATTACACTTTTCCATTCAACATTCACTTCAAACTCCTTCTGTCTATATGTCCAAAAATTTTGACATAAGAGCCTGGATCGATTACTTTTTTACATGACAGCAAATGATGATTATAATAATAATTATTGAGATCATAGTAATAGAAAAAATGTAGGAATTTTTTTCCATCGATAATCATTCAACCAATATTATGAATATTTTTCCACCTCAATTTGATTCTCATTCATTAGACCTTGATCAAAATCTTTGCCGATTGATTATCTTTTGTGTGCTCAGAAAAGAAATTGATGAAGATGAATGTTGCTATAATCAGTCAAATTGTTTGCTTAGGTCAAGTTCAAATCATATTCTGATCTTATAATTTAAAAATATTCAAATTAATCATTTTATTTCTTTTTTACTTTACCACATCTCTAGTATAACAAAGCTTCCGGCAAAGATGATCCTGCTAGCAATGATCTATGGACAGCATATGCATACTTCCATTTGGGTGAATATGAATTGGCAGTTCAAATATACGAGAATTATTTGAAATTGTTGTCAGAAGATAACAGTAAAAAAAGTAGTGATCATAAAGGTTTATCTGAATCAAAAGATTCAATTTATCTGTACATAGCATGCTGCCAATTTTTATCTGGTGAACATAAGGAAGCACAGCAAAGTTTATCCGAAAGTGGCCAACAAAATGATTTACGAAATCGTTTAGAATTACATATTGCCCATCGTAATCGAGATGAGAAAATATTGATGCAACATCATCAAGCACTCAAAGATACCATTCAAGATCAATTGTGTCTAGCATCTATCCACTATTTACGATCACATTTCCAGGAAGCTATCGATATATACAAGAAAATTCTTCTTGAACATCGAGAATTTGTGGCTCTCAACGTTTATGTGGCACTTTGCTATTATAAATTGGATTATTATGATGTATCCCAAGAAGTGATCGGTGTTTACCTTCAGCATCATCCAGACAGTGTAACTGCAGTCAATTTGAAGGCTTGTAATCACTATCGACTATACAATGGAAAAGCTGCCGAGGTTTGTATTCTCAATGATTTGAATCAGTACCCGAAATGCTCATTTCATTCTTCCAAGTGTTTATGATAACTGTGTGTGTGTGAATCGATTATATCCATCATTTGAACAGGAATTTTGATAGACACAGAATACACTCATCATTGAAGGACATTCCCACAATTGTTGAGCTCTAATTTTTCTTTCTTATCGTTTTAACACTTTTTGTCTTGCAAAAAAAGTAGCAAGTAGCTAAGATGAGTGAGTGAGATGAACATCAATGATATCATTCATGCTCTAAAGTCTACCTGATTAGCTAGTCAATGGTAGTGATAATGATGTTAATTCTCTCTCTCTCTCTCTCTCTCTCTCTCTCTCTCTCTCTCTCTCTTGTTTAAAGTTTAAGTTTAAGTTTTTCACATGATGATCAACTTTTCCCGCCTCTAGCGCGTGTATCATTATAATTGATTTTTTTATACCCTATGTGAGAGCTAGCACAAGTAGAACCATTGAACATGGTGTGTTTAAGAAAAGTTGATTCTCTCATTTTTGATGGGCCTCAACACTCATAGTTAGCCCAAAATCATTTCTCCTCGGCTCCACAAACCATAGGAAAAATCCCGTCGAGCTATCATGAGAGCATGAAGAAGCAATTCCACGATCTTCTCTCTCTCTCTCTCTTCTCTCCCGCCACGTGAAAATGATAATAAACACCTTGAGCGATCGGTCAATGATCAGTGAGAGATGAATTTAGAATGGTACGAACAGGGAATATTCCTATGTCAAATTGGCTACCATGAATTGGGATGGAGGAAGAGAGAGAGAGAGAGAGAGAGAGAGAGAGAGAGAGAGAGAGAGAGAGAGAGAGAGAATTATTTATGTTTTGGAATTATAATTTTCCACTCTTGTTCTTCTTTTTTGAACATCCCCACATGAACAGAATGAACTACGAACTTTAATTGACAACGCATCGTCATCATTTACTTACGCTAAGGATCTTATTCGACATAATCTGGTAGTTTTCAGAAATGGTGAAGGAGCCATGCAAGTTCTTCCCGGACTGATCGATGGTAAGCAAACCGGATGCATGGAAGACTATGGAAACTTATTATCATCAAGATGATGATAATTTTCATGTGATTGAAGAGCCTTGAAATTAACGAATGGCGATGACACATATTGGTGAACACATGCACTCACTGATATTGCCGAATTTTCTCTTTTTTCTCTCTCTTTCTTATTTAAGTCATTCCTGAAGCTCGTTTGAACTTGGTAATACGCTACTTGAAACAAGGTTAGTAAAATTGATCTTTTTCAGTCATCAAGATAATTTGATCACCTTCAAAAACGGAAGTGTGTCCTGTTTTGTGTATCTGTGTGCTTGTATATATTTGTTTTGAGCGAAAATATTGTATAATTTTCTCTTAGATAACGTTCTGGAAGCATTCAATCTGGTGAAAGATCTGGAACCATCAGTTCCCCATGAATACATTCTGAAAGGGGTGGTTAATGCAACCTATGGACAAGAGAAAGGTTTTCGTGAATATCTTAAAGTGGCCCAACAATTTTTCCATCTTGTCGGTGGATCTGCATCAGAATGCGGTAATAATGATCTATCTCATGATAATAATAATAAATGGGTAGCATGATTGTTGACAACCCATCGTTTTTTGACATTTTTCTCACCTTTAATGTTATCTTACTCTTTTCTCTCTCTCTCTTCACATTTCAGATACCATTCCAGGTAGACAGTGTATGGCTTCATGTTTCTTTCTCATGAAACAATTCGACGATGTCCTTCTGTACCTGAGCTCAATTAAGAGCTATTTCCATGCCGATGATGCATTCAATTTTAATTATGGTCAAGCCAAGGCTGCGACTGGAAATTTTGCTGAAGCTGAAGAAGCCTTTTTGGCAATAAAAGATGATAAAATTCTTAACGATCCTATTTACATCAACTGGATGATAAGATGTTGTAAGTATACAATCATATTTTTTATCGATTTGTAGGCCTGTAAGACTTGACCATCTCTTTGGTGGCTAAAAATGATCCCTAATATTTCAAGTACATTCTAGTTAGAGTTTCTTATCGCTGGATTTCATTGTCTAATAGATCTATCTAAGGTGTCAATAACATGTGAATTATAATACACTTGATTATCTCCTACATCAATTTGGATAGCTTATCCAATTCAATAAGAAATATTAGTTGTTGGTCTTTTTTGATTCAATTTTATAGAATTCATCAGGTTCAAAGACCTATTAATTTGTAGCGTTTCAACTTTTTTCCACCAGATATTATGAACAAAAAACCGGAGAGAGCATGGCAACTCTACAAATCTTGTACAAATGGTTCAGAATCACTTGATTATCTCAACTTGATTGCCAATGACTGTTACAAGGTTAGTCATGGAGTAGATTGAGAAAGAAAGAGAAAGAAAAGGATGAACAATGAGAAAAACTTCTGCTTAGAATGATGGAGAGGAAAAATTATGAACCTCCTTGAATCATGATAATCATGCTGTGCTGATGGACGCTGGAATATATCCAATGGATGTCCATCTATCACATGAGACATCTCTGTAATTGCATCATCATTATTCTCAAGTGAAAAATTCACGAGAATAGCCCATTGAATTTTGTACACTCTGTGCATGATCTCTCTCTCTCTCTCTCTCTCTCTCTCTCTCTCTCTCTCTCTCTCTCTCTCTCTCTGATATACTCACTTAACCGATGACATGGAAATGACCTTCAGTTCTGATTGTCTTCCTTAGATTATTTTCGATAAAAAATTCTCTGTATGATGAAAACACACTTATCACGCGAAGAATATCCATTCTACACTTGTGAATTCACTTATTTCTTATCTTTAAATTTCTCTCCCAGATGGGTTCCTTTTTACATTCAGCTCGTGCATTTGATCAACTTGAAAAATTAGATTCAAGTCCAGAATTTTGGGAAGGAAAGAGAGGAGCATGTATCGGCGTTTTGCAGCTCATCATCGTTAATAAGGAGCCAAGGTGAGTTGTGGTATTGTCCACATGAAAATGCTTCGTAGAGATTTCCAGCTAGAAGTGAGATTTATCATGATTTAAAATCAAAAATTTTTTGTGAAAGATCTTTGTGGTTTCAAGATGAATTAACATAAACTGGAACCACATTCATAGAATGTCTCTAATCCTGTCGTGATTAGTTGAGTATTCAAAAATAAGAAAAAAATCTAATCCCAACTTTTTCTCATTGAGATTTATTCTTCTTTCTGGTGAAAATTTACATTATTTCCTCAAAATAATGATTCCCTGGAACCTTGCCTTCGTTTAGCACGAAATATGTTCATTCTAACACAATTTTTTTCTCTCTCTTCCATTTTTGCTTATCAGAGATTCTTTGTATGAAGTGATGAAAATTCTTCGAAATTCAGAAAATCCTCAAGCGGAGCAGATAATTAAAATCATGAAAACATGGGACAAAGAAAGTAAAAACACTAATATCACATGAATATACCGGGAAAAGATTGGATCCATTTGTAACGTTCATACAATATGAAGGCTATGAAGGAAGATGGCTAATAATACTTACCGTTACTCTAGGAAAGAGATCAGCATGATTGTGATTGTTTCAGTAAGTGATTTCGAAAAATATATATTATGGTCAAAAGTTGTGTGTATGTGTGTGTGAATTCTTTGAATAATTGTTATTCACATACTATCAATTATCTCCATTGCAAAAGTATTCCCTCTTAAATCGAAATCAACTTATTCGAAATGCTTATCGAAATGATGATGCTAATTTTTTTCTCTCTCCATGATGACTCAAACCTTTCTCTCTCTCTCTCTTGTATAACTCTTTTAATTCACTGTCAATCGCTGCATGTCTGTAATCACGTTCAACTTTTAACAGCATTTTGGTATGCATCGATGCAAGTATATTCGAATTTTCAAGTCTGCACGATATCTGGAATGATGATGGCAGAATTTTTCTCATTTCATTCTCTCTCGTCTCAACAGCTTGCTATCTATCTATCTCTCTTTCAGCTATCATGTTCACCACTTTCCTCCTCCTCCTACTCTTCAACGTGGACATGTACTTACATTTGGACTTGTTCCTTCATGATCAGTACTTTGATCCTCTCTTATTTCTTTGGACATCATTCCCAAATTTTCATCATTTAACCATAAAAAAGAGAGAGAATGCCACCTGTATGGTCCCGGTAAAAGAGTTGAATCTATGATTTATCTCAGCACATTGTTGCCCAAATGATGATGACGATCCAAAAGGATGACATCAATTAGGGATCCTGAAAACTCATCTTCTTCTTCTTCTTCTTCTTCTTCTTCTTCTTCTTTCCACAATGTCCTTCTCAACTTGTTTGTTGATCATTCCTCTTGTATGATGACCATTTCCAATGTCATTCTCTCTCTCTCTCTCTCTCTCTCTCTCTCTCTCTCTCTCTC
>QZCP01000046.1:316663-373736 GCA_003956705.1 Brevipalpus yothersi | reverse complement strand
AGTGTTGTGAGACCTAAACCAAACTTCATGTTAACATAAATATGCAGGGATCAAAGCTCTAGTCTCATTGCCAATTGATGAAGTTGATCTGTTCTTCTTCCAACTTGGTTCGATTTCATTATTCAATTCTGTCTACTCTAACATTTCAAGTCCTCTACTCTTTCTGCTCCTTATCTTTGTGAGCAGAAATCTGATCCTCCCTGATGAAGCCTCGGCTTCCTGGCTCAATTCATTTATTTAATCACTTACTTTATTTATATTCATTTTGTATGCTTTTCTGTCTTCCCTTTTTGTGCTCATTTGAATCTACTTGACCCTCAACGGTCACTTGCTCTCTGTGCCTTTGGCACTTGTTCTCTTCGTGAGAAATTGTCTTCGGCCAATGAGTGGCCTCAGCTTCCTTAATCTCTGTCCTTCTCTCCCTCTCCGGTCGCTATATAAAGACCAGTCGATCTTCATATCGACACACACTAGTTTCCCTCTTATTTGGTAAACCCGAAACTCTGCCCGATTGTATGGCGAGATTTCATCATCCATTATATTCATTTAAATAAATCTTTTGTGATCACTCAGTGATTTGTGTCAGTGTTTCTAGCACTCAGTGCCTGTCTCAGCCCCTAGGTCCGTTCGCCTGATAGCCGCCGGTGGCCCTGGTAGGTTATCGAAGAGGAGTTGCTAGCTCTCAGAGCTGTAGAGTCCGGAATCTATTTCTTAGAGTTAGTACATTCTGCAACATCTTGAAAAAATTTTTTACTCCAATTTGTTATGTACAAACCAAATTTTCTTCACCAGGAAATATTTTATCGAAAAGCTTTGCACCGGTTCCCTTGTTTCTAGACAACATGTAATCACTGCTGCCCATTGCGTAACTGATGAGGAGAAAAATATTCTTCCTGTGAGCCATGTGACAGTTTGCCTTGGTGTTCACAATGCTCTATGGAATTCGGCTGGCTATGGGATCAAGTCGATCAAAATTGTTGATGGCTACAAAATGGGAAACCTTCTTGGTGACATGGCCATAATAACTCTCGAAGCACCGGTTGAACTATCTGATGAAATTTACCCGATCTGTCTACCGATGAGAGGAGAGAAAAAAATCCCTAATCACTCGGACCTAACCATTGCCGGATGGGATAACAAGGAACCATCCTCGATTCCAGATTTCACGTTTTATCCCCGACAACGCCTCGTCAATTTTGTTGAGAAGCAAGAATGTCGAAAATATTGGCCTGGCCTGACACAAGACACGATTTGTGCCATTGGTTTCCGCAGCCATATTGTGGCATGTGGAGGAGTCTCTGGTAGTCCTCTCATGTACAGGGATACGGTTGAAAACCGATGGTACCTGATGGGAGTGGCCCCCTATGCAATCAATGGAACCTGCCTGGAGGAATTCCATAAACCCAACTGGTTCGTTGACGTGACTTTTTATCAAAAAGAAATCATGAGCAATGCCTCGGAGGCATGTTATCCTAACATGCCCAAATGAATGCAAACCCTGTAGCATCAAGCATAGATTTCCTAAAATCAAATTCAAATGAAAGAAGATGACAATAAAGATTAATCTCCCTGCATGATAATTTGCTCAAATGTAAAACTTTTCGGTAGAGAGAGAGAGAGAGAAAGAGAGAGAGAGAAAGAGAGAGAGAGAGAGAGAACTCACCTCTTGATAGCGAATTCCTACATCTTCCTCCATCTTCGATCTCTCCTTATTTCAATGCCTTCCCCTTCTCATTTTCATCATGAAAGAGACCCTCTCTCACTATCTCACATTGTATACCAAATTTTCTCCTGTTGATGTCACCCAGAACCAGATTACTTTTGATGATAAAGAATATTGGCTTTACATAATCCATCCTTTTGATCGAAAACTCGATTAATCATCAACTTTGGATTGTTATGAGCCATTCTCTTCTGATTAAATATCTGGCATGCATGGGATTTCTTGCCAATGGAAAGCATAGCTATGACACCTATTTGTAACAGTGATTGAATCATCTGTCATACTTGCTCAATACTAGACAGATCTTGATTGCTCTCTTCGATTGTAATCCTTTCTGCTGTTGAAGATATTTTGATAGCTAACCGAAAATTAGAATTGAGTCGTTTTCCTACAGTCTAGATATTGATTTTAATCACTCTAAACCTGAATGCTATCATGAATAAGCATCATCCTTTCTCAGTCCCTGAAAAAATAAGTAAAAAGAGGAAAAGAGATATTTCAACCAGCATCAAGCTTGTGCTCATACATGCATTGGAGGCATTTTTTGGAACACATTGGAAGAGATGAATTCATGTTCTTCATCATGATTCAGAGAAAACGATCCTGTGCTATCTAAACTGATAATTTGAAATTCAACATTCACAATACCTGCCCGGATGATCAATTGTTAATCGATTACACTAAGATGATTGAAATAATAAAGCCAATACAGCAAATTTACGATCCGTTTAAAGTTTAGTGTGCAAAATTGATCACCATTCAGATTAATTCAACTCTCTCTCTCTCTCTCTCTCTCTCTCTCTCTCTTCACTAAACAAATTCATCTCTGATAGTAAGACCATCCCTCACAATAAAAAGGGATGACAAGATAGAGGATGTTCAATATGTCTTTGAAATGGTAACAAGAGCAATTGATCCTCTTGAGATAAAATTTGAGAAAAGATGAAGCGGTGGGATAATCCGATTTCCATATTTTTCCTCCTCCTCACCACAAGTTTTGGGATTTTTCATCACCGAATTATTTTTTGAGAAAAGGAAGGTTTCTTTTCTGAGTGAATAATTCTCCAGTCATGCTGACTCGTATGCTGGATTAAAAGTTTTTCTGCTAAAACTGCAATAATCTACACTCATAATTGGTGTCTCTATAATTATCTGATACATGAAAATTATTGGTACAAGGAAGGAACCCAATTCCGATGGTCAGTTCTATTCCCTCAAATTAGTTCGCCACTTGTTCTCATTATTACAGTCCAATAATGAGCATTGAAAAAGTTTCTCCGATTGAAACGAAATCATTCCTGAGAATGATAGACTTTCCTGCCAAAAACTTGCTCTACAAAAAAGCATAAATCAATACGTGGAACACAGTAATTTAAAAGTGAATTCGGAAAATGATTCCTACTCGAATATCAAATGTTTCTCAAATACCAATAACGATGAATTTTCTTACTTTCGACTGAGCAAGGCGAGAATTATATAATTATTCGCTTTTTCAGTCTCATTAGACCAACATACTGAATTCTTATCAAGGAGACTTCCTAGACAATTAGAGAAGACGAAAGATTCCTTGTAGGCCATGTTGTAACATAAATAGTTGATGATACCGAATTTCTATCATATTTTCTGCTTTCTGTAATGCTTTAAGCTTTTTTTTTAGCTTTTCAAATTGAATAGCTCAGGTTTTCAGCTATCGTAACATAAGATAGATCAATGAATGAACTTAGCACGCAACTATTGAATTACAATTGATTGCTTATAAAAACCCTTCAAGAGAGTTTATATGTAATTTACTAGATATTTGTTGCATAAAAGTCAGTTTCCTCCTGGATCAATTCAACTCTAACCTTCTTCGATAAAAATTCATCTTTCACAGTAGTTAAAGAGTCTTCACAAGGGAAGAGATAAAAAAAATGAAGTTTTCCCTAGAATTGATACTCTCCGTAACCATCTTGACAATTGTCTTGGGAAGCGATCTTCTTACAACACGACTGCCCAAGTTTACCATTATAAAAGATAAGGCAATCACTGATCGCTATGAAAAAATTGCTCGTGAATGGTATAAGAAGGAGACCGCGAAAAACAAGGAAAATTTTCTTCAAGATATTGAGCTTAAATACCACTCAACCGCCAAAGGCTTTTCACCAGATATCAAACACAAAGTCATCAGAGTAATGTTCAACATGATCCATAAGAAAAAGGAGGTAAAAAAATCTATCACTGAATTTGTTGGGTATTCATTCGTAACCTGCTCTGATTCATAGGGCTTCCACCATGCTGGGCTCATCATGCTTGAAAATGGAACCGTCTTGGGCCCATGGATGTTTGTTCGTGGAATGTTCTGGAATCAAGTGCCAGATGAAGTAGAAGCTGATCGTTACCTTAAATTCGCTCTCGATACTTACAAGGCTGAGACTAAAACTAAAACAAAAAACCTTGAACTCAGAGTGATCGAGATCACAGAGATCTATTATCGGAAACATAAGATCATCAAAGTTGTTATAGAAGTGACCAATAAGGATTCCATGGAGGTCAGCGATAGAATTTTAACATCAATCTTCTATGAACTGTTGGTAACAATTTTCTTTTGTATCAATAGGAACAACAAGCTGGATTCATGTTGTATCCAAATGGAACGGTGGGCGAGCATATGATACCTATGGAATACCAAATCATTCAAAAATGATTTGACTCATCTATCCTTTTTCATGCCAAAATTTTGTTGCAGAATTGAAATTAAAATTCATTTTGTTGGAAAATCTCAGTCAATCTCGAAAAACAATACCTCCAAAAAATTCGTTTGATCGATCATTGATTCAAACAGTCTCAGAACAATTAGGAATGAGCCATTCCCAATATCAAATTGAGAAACTCTCATGGAGACTGCAACCAGACTTCTCTAAAAAATGCCAATGGACTGGTCACTCTTTATTGCCTTCAATTCTAGCCAGAAAGGCAATTCTGAGTAGTTTGAAAAGGATAAGTATCGCTTTGATCCGAAATTAAGTGGAAGTTTTTCATGTTATTTGCTTATAAGCTCTCTTTTCCACTTAATATTTGAGAAAATTGTCAGGATAACTTCTCTAGTTTGACATGATATCATGTACTCTAAAAAGTTGAATAATTTTGCAATTTATGAAATTCCAGCCCTCTAGTATACCGGAGCTATGACAATTTCGACAGCTAATTGCTCGAGGAACGGAATCATCTCTGACTTTCACTTCGATGATGGATGAGTCTCCATCTTCGTACATTGTCTCATTTCCTTTTCTCCATGAAAATAATCACATGATTCATCGGGAATGAATTCAACTGATTTCTGGGATTGCTGGAATATGTGTCAGCACTTTGGCAATTTTGATACACTCCTGTGAGATTTAATCACTTGACATAAATTTTTGACTAAAATTAGGTGTAGAATTGGAGGGAGAGATACAGGACCGGAGAGAGCATCTTCAATTTTCATTTCCTCACTCTATTCATTTTTCCGATTCACTTTGAGTTGTCAAGTTTGAAAACTCTGTCTGATTCTTGGTCCGTTCTTCCGTTGGAAGTGAAAGATATCTCGTCCTATCCACTGTCTTCTTTGTTTTCTGTTTCAATTCAGAAGTTTAGTTATTTAACTACTAATCTCGAAATGTCTCCAATTTTATCAGTTAAATTTATAATCATCGTGTGGATCCCATTGGTTTATGGAGGGTGTGGTAGGTGATAGTTTACCGTGTCTTGAATCCTGGCTTCAGTTGTGTAGTTGTCCATGAAATAGGAATTGTGATATAAACTAATTCAGTTCTCTCACTGTGTTGCATCTAATTCACCTTTGCCCTCTATTCTCCCCGCTTCACATCTCTCAGATTGTGGACGTGAAGGGTCCGAACTGAAGAGAGACTCGGCCGCGATCATTCCTAAAGTCAACAATGGAGAGAATTTTGATGCCCACAAATACCCATGGCTTTCATTCCTTAGAGTTGGGTGAGTCGACTAAATTTCTTATAAATGAAACAGATTTGCTATCCATTCGAAACTTGAAATTTAACGAAGTCCATGAGTTTCTGTTCTTGGATATTGAGCTGACTGATGTGGAATCCTTCCACTCAAACCAAACTTCACTTTAACATAGATATGCATGGATCAAAGCTTTTGTCTTATTGTCCATTGATAAAGCTGATCAATCCGTTTTTCACCTGATTCGATTCCATTAGTCAATTAAGTCTACTCTAACATTTCAAGTCATTCGATCCCTATTTATCTTACTCTTTACCTTGAAAAAAATCTTATATTACTCCAATTTGTTGTATACAAACCAAATTTTTTTCACCAGGAACTTTCTTTTGTGAATGTGAACTATTGTGAATATTTTAATTTGAGCAATCAACACAGAAAACATTTCGAGTTTTTTTCAGGTAACTCAATAATGATTCTACTGCTGAAAATTTGCTCAGCATGAAGCATGAGCTGAATTGTGGAGTAAGATAATTTCGGAGTCAATTTAGAAGAAAATTCCCGCTCGAATGTCAAATGTTTCTCAAATGTCAAGTACGATGAGTTTGCTCACTTTCGACAGAGCAAAAAGAGAATTTTTTCAATATTTGCTCTCTTACTATCATTGGACAAACAAACTGAATTCTCGTCAAGGAGAGAGCTCTTGGACAATGAGAGAAAGGGACAGATTCTCTGTAGATCATGGTGAAACGAAAAAAGTGGCAGATACCAACTTCGTTGAACGAATTGCTAGTATATTTTCGAGGAGTTCCTTGAATTAAATAGCTCAGATTTTCAGCATTCGTAACATGAGATAGATCAATGAATGAACTTAGCACGCAACTATTGAATTACAATTGACTGCTCATGAAAACCCTCCAAGAGAGTTTATATGTAATTCACTAGATATTTGTTGCACAAAAGTCAGTTTCCTCCTGGATCAATTCAACTTTAACCCTTTTCGATACATATTCATCTCTCACAGTGATAAAAGTCTCTTCAAAAGAGAAAAGAAAGAATGAAGTTTTCCCTAGTATTGCTGCTCTTTGTAACTATCTCGACAATTGTCTTGGGAAGTGATCTGCTTCAAATGAGGCTTCCCAAATTCACGGTGATAAAAGATAAAGCAGTTACTGATCGCTATGAAAAAATTGCTTATGAATGGTATAAGAAGGAGGCCGCAAGAGAAGAGGAAAAGATTCCCCAAGATATTGAAGTAAAATATCACTCAACAGCGAAAGGCTTTCTATTGCATTTCCGAAACAAAGTCATCAGAGTAATGTTCAAGATCACCCATAAGAAACCTATGAAACATGAGGTAAAAATATCTATCACTGAATCTGCATGATTTTCATTCGTAACATGTTTCGATTCATAGAACAATCTGGCTGCATACCATAGGCCTGATTATGCTGCTCTCATTATGTTTGAAAATGGAACCGTTTGGGGTCGATGGGAGGTAGGTTCTACAAAATTAGTGTTTTGGAATCAAGTACCAGATGAAGCAGAAGCTGATCGTTACCTTAAACTTGCTCTTGATGCTTACAAGCGAGAGACTAAAACTAAAAACCTTGAACACAAGGTGGTAGAGATCACAGAGATCTACGTTGGTAAAGATAGAGACATCAAAGTTGTTATAGAAGTGACCGATAAGGATTCCATGAAGGTCTGTGATAAAATTCTAGCATCTATCTTCGATGTATTGCTGGTAAAAATTCCCTTTTATATCAACAGAAACAACAAGCTGGATTTATGTTGTTTTCAAATGGCACGGTGGCTGAACATACGATACCCATGGAATACAGACCTAATAAGAGATGATATCAATTTTGACTCATTTACCCTTTCTCATGCAAAGTTGTTGAAAGGAAAATGAAATTAAAATCAAATTCTATCAGAATCTCTGAGTCAATCTCAAGAAAAACAATACCTCCTAAGATTTCGTTTGACCGATTTTTGATTCAAACAACTTCGGAACGATTAGAAAAGAACAACTTACAACTTGTTAGCAGGACGATCCTTATTGGAGATGATGAATATCACAATAATCATACTTATAGGTATATCTTTCATTCGAGAACCTTATCCATTGAGAAACTCTCATGAAGTTTGCAATTAGGATTCTCGATGCAACAATAGGGGTTATTGTACATTCTTTACTACAAAAAATTCTAGCCAGAGAAGAAGAAGTTTTTCTCAACATTAGACATATGAGTTTCTCGAAACCCTTGATGTAGATATAGAAGAGGATCAGTAGTTGTCAGAAAAATTTAGATATATTCAATAGTGGAAGGTTATTCGCTCTTCCATTGTCATTGGACAAAGATGGTGAATTCTCGTCAAGGAGAATTCTTGGATGATGAGATTCTCTGTAGGCCATTTTGAAAAAAAATAGCGGCTGATAACAACGAATCACTGAGCTCTACGTTGGTAAACATAAGACCATCAAAGTTGTTATAGAAGTGACCGATAAGGATTCCATAGAGGTCAGTAATAGAATTTTATTATCAATTTTTTATGAATTGTTGGTAACAATTATCTTTCATACTAATAGAAACAACAAGCTGGATTCATGTTGTATCCAAATGGAACGGTGGTCAACAATGTGATACTCACAGGATACAGAATTATTAAAAAATAATTTTAATTTGGACCTATTTATTCTTTTTCATGCCAAATTTTTGTTGCAGAATTGAAATTCAAATTCGATTTTGTTGGAATCTCTCAGTCAGTCTAAAAAACCATACTCCAGAGAATTTGATAAATCATTGATTCCAACAACCTAAAAACAATTAGAAAAGAGCCAATATGAAATCGAGAAACTCTCATAAAGATTGCAATTAGACTTATCTATGCCGATGCAGTGGATTGTTAACTCTCTACTGCTTTCAATTCGAGCCAAAGAGACAATTCTAGTTTGTCTCGGAAGGGAGAGTATCATTGTTTTCCAAAATCAGCGAAAGTTTTTCATTTGTTGCTTATAAGCCCTCTTTTCCACTTAATATTTGAGAAAATTATGCGGATAACTTTTCTAGTTCGACATGATATCATATACTCTAAATAGTTGAATAATGAATAATTTTGCAACTCATGGAATTCCAGCCCTCTAGTATACCGGAGCTATGACAATTTCGACAGCTTATTGCTCGAGAAACTAAATCATCTCTGACTTTCACCTCGATGATGGATGAAGATGAGTCTCCATCTTCGTGGAATGTCTCATTTCCTTCTTTTCATGAAAATAACAACATGATTCATCAGAAATGAATTCGACTGATTCCCGTGAATGTTGGAATATGTCTTAGCACTATTCGATACACCTCTGTGAGATTTTAAATGCCAATTGCTAAATTATTCCCGAATTTTTACCGAAAGTGAGATATTATCGTTCACACAGCTACTCACAAATTACAACAGTTTGATGAGAAAAATTTTTTCCCGCCAAAACTTTGAATTACGCGCTCTACTTTTGTTTACTTTTTTTCCCAAGTTTTAAGCATGTAAACAAACAAACCGATTCTGATGGATTATTCCATCGATTAATTTGATTTATCATGTGGTTATAATTCTATAAAGTTTTCTTAGTTTTCGTCTTGTTTCAACAATGTACACTCCATCGTGTCCTCCTTATCCGTCTGATGAGGATGGACCCAGTGGTACTGGTGGTGTATCGAATGTGAATCAGGATGATAACGGAAATGGTAACGGTGATGATGATGGTCCATTGAGCAAAGGTTTACGGTATGCTCAAATGGCAGTTCATCATGATCAACAAAACAATCTAGAGTCTGCCTTATCGTGTTATCAGAATGCTATTCAGCATCTTATATCAGCCAAAGAGGGAGGTGAATGTGGTGATACTCAATCAGTGGAGGAAAAGATTCAAAATTTTATCACAAGAACCGAAGTGATCAACAATTTGCTCAAAAATAAAGGCTCATCATCTCCCAAAAAACCAGAATCTGATTTGTTAATGCAAGCTTATCAACTTCTCGATTCAGCACTTGAATTGGATGCATCGAAAAAGGCCAAAGAAGCTATCAATCGTTACCTGGATGCAGCCGAATTGTGCCTTAAAGCGGTTAGTTGAGACCTATTCTGATTTTTGGCTAATATTCTAATTGTCTCTCTTTCCTCTCGCTATTCTCAGAAGAAAACAATTTTTGATGATAATCTCAAGTCTAAATTGTCAAAGTTGGCGGATGAAGCACTCAGCCGAGCTGAGCATTTGACAGGCCGAGAGAAAGAATCCAAGGTTAATCAGATTGCAGCTTCTCTTAATTCGGTTAAAATTGGTGATTCATCGAGCAGCACAACATCCACACCGACCAAGAATGCGAAAGAATTTGTCACTAGTCGTTCATCTTTATCTGAAAAGCGTTTAAAAGTCGTCGGTCCATCTTGTTATTCGAAAGAAGAGTTAGCTGTGATGAAAAGAACATCTAAAATTAATCAAGTTGAATATTTACCTTTTCTAGCCGTTGATCTTAGCGAAAAGTTTCATTATGTCCTACCTTTTACTGATCCCAATGGTTATCTAAGTCTATCAAATAAGCAAAAATCTGCTTTTAGTCGTTGGGCTCGCCTGGAAGAGATATCATCTGATCCTAAGTTAATTCGCAAAGTAGACTGTTTCAGTATTAAGCAAGAACTCATCTCTGATTGCTCTTTTATTGCCTCACTTACGGTAGCTGCTCTCTATGAAAGTAGATTCAAGAAAAAGCTCATTACCAACATCATATATCCCCAGAATAGCAATCATCAGCCAGTTTATAATCCATCAGGAAAATACATGATTAAGTTACATGTCAATGGACTCGACCGCAAGGTACTCATGACCTCAGTCTTTGAGGATTGCTTTCTTTCTAACATGGAATACTTTATCCTTCTTTTTAGGTTATAATCGATGATTATTTACCTGTGGATCAATACAGAGGTTTATTATGTTCTCACTCCATAAACGGCGATGAATTTTGGGTTTCCTTGTTAGAAAAAGCCTACATGAAGCTTATGGGTGGCTATGACTTTCCAGGGTCTAACTCGGTAAGGATTTTTCTGTTTGACAAATTTCTTTTAATTGACCTGGCCTTGTTCTTCCTAAGTGTATCGATCTCAATGCTTTGACTGGATGGATACCTGAACGTTTAACCATTCGAGATTCATTGGAGAAAATTTTCTCCAGTCTCGTAGATCGATATCATCGAGGTGATGTGCTGATAACCATGGGTACCGGTGATCTATCCAAATATGATGAAGAAAGATCTGGCTTAGTCCCTAATCATGCGTATGCGGTTTTAGATGTGAGAGAAATCGATGGCCATAAGCTGATGTTACTCAAAAACCCATGGAGGCATCTATCATGGAAGGGAAGGTTTTCTGATCAAGATGATAAAAATTGGACTCCATCACTTCAGCAAAAGCTCAATTATGATCCTAAAGTGGCTCGCCACCATGATAATGGTGTTTTTTGGATCGATACAAAATCAACTATTCACTTTTTTGAAGCCTTATTCCTCAATTGGAAGTGTAGTTTGTTTCATTATACTTTTTGTACTCATGGATGCTGGCATGCTGGACAAGGGCCGGCCAAAGATGTTTACACCATTTCAGAAAATCCTCAATTTCATCTCAATGTTCAACAGGATAACTCCTCTGTATGGGTATTACTCACTAGACATATTGTTGAAAAGCATGATTTTGCCGAAAATAAGGAGTTCATCACAGTTTTGGTTTACAAAGGAAATGAAAAAATCTACATCCCATATAGCCCAGGGCCGTTCATCAATGGTGAACGAATAAATAGCCCACACTATTTGTGTAAGATACGTATTCCTACCGGTGGATCGACTGATTATGTTTTAGTAATCTCTCAGTTTGAAAAAACTACCACAATCTTCTATACCTTACGTGTATACTCAACTGTTCCCTTCAGTGTGACCAAATTGGAGGAAAGATTCGACTATATTGAAAAAATAACTGATGCATCGTGGGATGATAGTACAGCTGGAGGTTGCCCGAACAATCATCTCACATATCCCTTGAATCCTGCTTTCCTCTTAGAAGTCAACGGTCCTGATGATACTAATAATGAGATTCTAATTGATCTTAAAGGTCCCAAAGAGTATAACATTGGCCTTGAGGTTTCAACTCAAACACTCCGTAATCCAAACAGTCCGTTTGCTTTCAAGCGTAAGGATTCAGGCTCTTACAAAAATGGTTACACGATTCTGAAGATCCATCATGTACCTCAGGGAACTTATACAATCATTCCTGCCACATTCAATCCTGGTCAAAAGGGTCCATTCTTTCTAACGGTCAAAGCTAATTGTCCAATTAAGCTGGAAAGAATAAAGTAAAAGGTAGAAGACTAAGTGAGCCACTGTTTAAACATTTTGACGGTAATCGATCGAGCTAATCTCGGTATAATGATTAATATTTGAGAGCATAATTTAAGGAATTCTCAGAGATCAATACTCTACAGTTGGTTTTCAATTCTTCTCCTTCTTTTATCTCCCTCCCTTCTAACTCACTTACCAGAGAACAATGAATGAATTAAAATTTTTACACTTAAAATTCTATCTAAAAGTAGACTGAAAAGACTGTTTTGATGATTATGAGGAATTATTTTTGTCCCACGACTAGATGCTTTTCTAAGCACACGCGCTTCAATTTCTCATGATTTTATCGAATCAGGTAGCTGAGTTTCTCTGAAGAAATTGAACCAGAATCGATGCGCTCATTTCCATTCCGTATTCAAATCCAAATCTGACAGACGAAGACATACACTATAAATATAAAGCCATCAGAATATCAAAAAATAAATTATGACCACTAAGAAACCTTTTAGAAAATCTCTCTCCCATTAATAATAAGAGAAACTTTTCAATCAAATGGGTTGAATTTCTCCTGTGAAATACGTGTATTATTCTAACCCGATTCAATAACCTCGTATTCAGTTGTCATGAAATTTGCAAACTTGCCATTCGTCAATTAAGTTTACAAACGTTAATTGGTCAATTTGAAAAATATTTCTTAATATTTGTCCAAGGAAATAGTTTAAATTTTTCTTACTAAACGAGAATTCCGAAAGTCTATCAATGAATTCCTATTGAAGGATTTAATAGTTGATGACATGAGTTGAATGGAATGTACTTGATGCAATTCGCACTATCTCTGTATTGTCTCAAGCTTGTGAAAATAATTCATATGATGATAAGAGAGCTCATTTAACCTTATCGCTGGACTTTAATACTAAAAACAATGAGTCTGATAAGACATCGATCGAGGATAGTAAAAGGAAGTGAACATCTCGATGCACTCTGTGACCAGAATAAAATCAGATCAATTGAGTGAAGACTATCAATTCACAGGGATCAATATCAATAATGAATTATATTTTCACTTAGACTTGTGTGTTAAATCAGTTTGACCAATCAAAAATGTCCACTCTAAAC
Source organism: Brevipalpus yothersi (assembly GCA_003956705.1). NCBI lineage: Eukaryota > Metazoa > Arthropoda > Arachnida > Trombidiformes > Tenuipalpidae > Brevipalpus > Brevipalpus yothersi. The sequence continues at coordinate 360,581 of QZCP01000046.1, read as the reverse complement.
ATTCTTTTCACATCCATGGACAGGTAAGTTTCGAAAAGCCTTCTCTCATCAGAATCATCTTCATTATCATTTTTCACTTGAACCAGTGTTGGCCATGTTAATTGCTGTCTTGGAGTTGCTGAACTTCTCAAAGCCCGTGGCCATAAGATCACTTTTACCCTGAAAAAGGCTTGGGAACCTTCGATCAAGAAACATGGTTTCGATTTTATTGAACTTGTGTTGAAAGAGGAGGAAAAGAAAGAAATTCCTGCTGAATCATGTCAAAAAAGTCAATCACTTGGTGAAAAAACTGAACCTAGTTCAACTGATTCGAATTCTTCTAGCTGTTGTGTCCAAAAAGCATCACCTCATGAGGAAAAGAAGCCAATTGACTCATGTTGCCGGAAAGAGACAATCGATACTTCCGGTGGATGTTGCCGAAAGAGTCAAAAATCAACAAGTGATGAGAAAGAATGCTGTAAAGTGGTGAAAAAAATTGAAGAGGACTCATGTTGCCGAAAAAAGCCAACAGACCAATCAGGTGATAAGAAAGAAAGTGAAAAGAAAAAGAGTGATACTATTGATGGGCCAAATAAATTTTTGGTTAATTTTGTTCGTAAAAATATTGAATCATATCGTCGAACACCGATGGAAAATGTCAAACGTCCACATGATCCTGAATCCGAAAGAATGTTTATGGATTTTTATCGACAAATGCATGCCCTTAATGAGCCGATAGATGAAGTGATCAAACGAATTAAGCCAGATGTTGTGATCATAGATTTTATGAGCAAACTTCCATGTTTAATCAAATCGGATGTTCCGTGGGTTCAAATATGGTCACCAAATCCAATGGCACTGTACGGAAAAGCTCTACCACCATGGAGTACAGGATTTCCGACCGATAGTCCCAAGGAGCTGTGGGAAGAATACAGAAGATATGCGAAAATTAAATCCGAGAAGACTGATGAGTTGAACATTCAATTCCTCGAAAAACATGGCATCAAACCAACGCCAGAAGATTGTGAAAATTTTTTCATCTTCGAATCTCCCTACCTCAATCTGTATCCATACCCTGAAGTTCTGGACTATCATGATATTGCTCCTCGACCTAAACTTTGGTTTCGAATGGACAGCTCGGTTCGTGAGCCTGATGAGAAGACTCCATTCGTTTTACCAGAAAAGTTGGCCAACAAACCAGGAAAGTTAATCTACTTTTCACTTGGTTCGATGGGCTCAGTTGATGTTGAGCTGATGCGAAATGTGATTCGTGTTCTGGCCAAGACACCGTATAGAGTTATTGTGTCTAAAGGACCTCTTCATGATCAAATCGAGTTACCAGATAATATGTGGGGTGATAAGTATGTTAATCAATTGGCTATTCTGCCACATGTGGACCTAGTAATTACTCATGGTGGAAACAATACTCTCACCGAGAGTTTATACTTTGGTAAACCGCTGATTGTTTTGCCACTATTCATCGACCAACTGGACAATGCTCAGAGAGTTCATGAGAAAAAATTGGGTATCCGTTTGGATACATATCGTTTTAAGGATGAAGAACTATTGCATGCAATCGAGAAATCGTTGAACGATAAGGATTTGCACGAACGCTTGGCTGAAGTATCTCAACAATTGAAAACAAGTGAAACGTCACAGCAGGTGTGTGAATTGATTGAAAAGTTGGCAAAAAATAAAAAGTGTCCATTAGAATAACATGATCAACATTGCTCACCTCATCTAATCAGTGAAACTCGGTGGTTTACTCTGATAAATGCAGATCGTAGAGGGAAAATTTTGTGGATCCTTGTTAAAAGGATTCCCTTGCATCATTCTCACTCACATCTTTAAAATCAATGCTTTTTGTACGAAAATTTCAAATTAAATTCGATAGAAATCAGTTAATGAACTTCACTTCCATAGTGTATTATATTATTTCGTCCTGCTAGGTTTCAGAAAAAGTAATCATAAAAATCATAAAACTGTCACATCTTTTCAGCTATAATCATGTGAGTAAAAATGTAAAAAACGAGAGAGGTTGTGACAAAAATAGCTAATCGAGAAGCTGTCGCTACCTGGCCTCAGTATACACCTTTTACCATAGTGTTTTTCGACTTATTTATTAATCATCAATACATATGATTTTAGCAAATCTATGGCAATGATAGAGATGATTTGTTTTCTTACTTTTAACCATTCCCTTGTTAAACCTTCTCTATCTCCATGAAACCAGACCATGAAACATCTCTATCAGGTTCTACAGATGATCTTAATTGTTCATTGATACAGCTGAAAGAGAGATTGCCAGAGATCGAATCCACCAAAATCAGAATGATTGTACATAGCATGCTCCGGAGGAATATTGTTTGATGAAATCGAGAGACAGCCCAACATCATGATACAAATCGGGAACATCCATATAAGTTCCACAGTCTTTGAAAATATACTGAGATAAACCCACAATTACCATTCTTCCATAACTATTCTGGCGCATCAAAGGACCACCCGAGTCACCTGGACAGATCATGGTACCACCAAATCCTTGTACACACAGAGTTGATTGAGGAACATATACTCGGGATGGCTCGGTCATGGAGAATATATTGAAAAGTTTCCAATAACAAACACCACCTAGAAATTGAATGAAAAAAAGCATAATCAAAATTCGATTCAAACGAATGAATGATAACTATACAACTCAATGGAAAACTTCTCTTACGATCAACTAAATTAACATCAGCCTCTTGCAAACGCATTGCCTCTTGATTCACTGCAACACGACCATAGCCAGCAACTGTAAGTTTTCCATAGTTAAAGTTGGCACGACTTTGGGGTAGACATGCAGGCCTAATGTCTCTGGTAAAAATGATTGGATTTTGTAGGCGAAGTAAGGCAACATCGTACTCTTTGAAGTCAAGATAAAGCTTCGGATGGAGAAAAAATTGTTCTACTTTTCGAACTGGGGTGTATTGAAGATCTGATACTGATACGATTCCGAAGGAAACCAAAATTTGTGATTGATGGGCAATACTATTTCCACGGTATACACAATGAGCAGCAGTCAGTATGGTTCGATCATCGATCAAGGCGCCAGTACATAGACCGGTAAATCCGGGCCAAAGAGTTCTGAGAATTATAAGAGAATATGGACAAGATCAAGAGAATCTGATTTGTTGATTTTTTCTTCCTCGATGGAACCCAGATACTGACCGTATATAAGCTATCCATGGATACTTATTAGGCATAGAATCAGAACCCAGAAATATACGATTCTGAGTATTCACTAGACCGCATTCTGAAAATAAGAGATTAGATTCGCACATTGAAATGAATAGATAAGAATATTTTACTCTCGATACATACCACATCCATTTGCTGAACCTTCTATTGAAGCGATGACAAAAATTATGAAGACAAAAGCTAGTGACTTTTTCAATCGATAAAACATGATCTCAAATTTTTATTTTCTATCTCGCGAAAAAGTGAAGAAACAATGCCTCGTGGCAGTTGTAGAATATTGTAAATGAATTTATCAGAGAATAATATCTTCATGAGCAATCGTTCATCATCTAATGATCTAATGATCATGACATCGATTCTTCGTCACTCACAGAAACGAAAAGCTCAGAAGGATCTTTCAAGAGAGCAGTTTATGATATCTTATGGGTATATGTTTCGCATCACCTCAATTCAGCCCCTTCCTCAGCCTAGACAAGAGCAATGCTTATCAAAATTTCACCAAATTAAAAATGAATTCAATAAAGGTCAATCCATGAAATCTTAAAACCGACAAATTTTGCATTCGGGTCTTGCGAAAGCTGTAGTAAAAGCAAAAGCTGGTATTTATAGATCGATATCTTCTTCAACTCCTTTCTGCACATAGATAAAACTGGAGGGAAGATAATTCTTAAAACTCAACATTCTCGTTCAATTAAAGGTAAATATTCTTCCCACTTTCATTTATCGAAATTCGAACAACTTTTTATTGGTGATAATCATTGCTGTGGTTGTCTATTTTTCTTGATGTATTGATAAGTTTCTCTTTTCCTCCGCTTGTCAACTGCCACCACTGGTCATGTTCTCCTGCCACAGGACCAATAATCAAACGATGAAATCCAAGATAATTCAAATTATTAAGAATTTTCATTTGGAATGAGGCCTCTCTTTACCTGATTATACAAGTCTTTCCACATTTTTCCCTAGGATCACTTTTTCACTTCTTTGAGAACTATTGTCAATTTTTTACATCTTTCCAGTATTTATGGTTCTCTTCACATTTGTACTCAGATGTATATGTGCATCTCTGCTCATAGCTTCTTGTCTGTTTCTCGCTCAGAAAACTATATAAATTAGATCAAAGGGAAAATCTAAGAAACAGCAGTGAAACAGACTGAAAAGATGATTCGGAGTTTCGGAATTTTTTTAGGAGTAAAAACACTCTCATAATGATTAACTTGGATGATTGTATATTCGGTGCTTCCAGCATCGTGAAGCATTTCATAGAATATTTTATTACTTTTATTTTTATTATTAATTTAAAATTCTATTTTATCCCCATGAAAGGTAGACCAATTGTTCATCACTGTGGTCACAATTAGCGATCATTAAATGAGAAATTTTATCGCTATAATGGATGATAATCCTTGGATCACTCCACTGGCAATAGTTAGCGATTTTTTTCAACATGTTTAATTGAAAATCATGAAAATATTACTGACATCGAAGCTTAATTTCAGTGATGAAAACTTTTAAGATTAGCTAGTACTTTTGAATTCTCTGATTTCATGGAAATTCTTTGAATTTTATGAAGAAATAAGCCCATAAACACGATATGATCGGGTTTCAAATCGAAGTATTTCTCTCCTGCAAACTGAGTTGTCATAACTTGTATCATTCCGGTGGTGTAAATAGACTAAATTGTCATCAAATGATAAGATGATGACACATCGACTTCACACAACATTCCTTCCGGTGGAGAAGACAATGTCTTATGAGAAATCCTCTCCCAAAATAAAAAAAAATCATCAAAAAATTTCACATCATTATAGAATCTGTTGAATTTTCAGTGAGTGAACATATTGAATTCGTTGAAATAAGATAAAGAAATCGAAAACTCTTGATCATTCATGAAGATGCAAATCTACTATCAAAAATTATTTCCAATTTCAAAGGTTATCTGAGTCGCTTGAAAACGATTGATACCGAAAGCGAATTCTTCATCAATTCAAGTGAACGGAAACTATGATAATTCATTGATAAAATTTTTTGTTCGATTGCAATTCGAATCTTCACAAACCACTTTCATTTTCAGCTTAGATTGGAAATGAAGCAGATTCCCTTGTTGATGAGGATATACAGTAATCGGCGAGGAATGTGTAGTTGATCGTGAAAATAAACCCAATCAAAAATCAGAGAGATCAAATTGAAAAATTTATCTCACCACTATCATGAGAGCAAGCTGATCAAGATTAATCCAATGAGATACACCTCAAAAACGGAAGGAAAATCATATGGAAACATTCTTCGATGAGCCGCATGATTGTTCAAGAACATATCGATACATGAGATAAACTTCATTTCAAAGGTAACACATGTAATCAGGACATGAAAAGATGAAAATTAATGATCCTTCATTACATCGAATAAGGTGTAATCGGATATACACACAACACCATATACATATACATACTGTACATACTGTACGTTTACATTAGCCAACCTATGTTACCACGATGATTAATACATGTATGTGATTCATGGGTAAAGTTTGATTTGAGGATGCTGTATGCAAATTATGTATTTCTCATCGAACAGTCAACATGATTCGATTGGCCAATTGAAAATCAGTGAGAAAGAGAAAGAGAGAGAGACAGGAAAGAGAGAGAAAATATTTTTCAAACAGAGAAGATAACTGTTTGTTTGAGCAATTCAGCAAATAATATTCCTCAACTACTGAGTCAACTTGACCCGCCAATAGATATTAGCGAGACACAGTTAACAGTAGTTGGTGGTAGTTGATCTGGGAAAAGATACCGACAGTCAATGTGTTTGCTCTGTGTGTGTCCAACTTATCCTGAACGCAATTGGTATTCAAAGATATTCAAATATCATATTCCAAAATCCAAAATATTCAAGAATTGATCGTGTTGTCGTCATTTTGGTCATGTTCCGTTTAGATGTTTGTCTGTGGTACGTTGGAAAGGGATTTGAAGAGAGGGAAGAAAATTGATGAAATTTTTGAACCTTTATTTTTGTGTGTATGCAAATTTTCGTATCTTTGGTATGAATTCGTTAACATAACGAGCCACTACTAATTGACTTGTCCTGTTAATTTGGCCATTTTTGTGTGTATACATCATCAATGTGATAATCAATTAATTGTGTGGATGATTTGGTGGATATTTGTGTGAGGGAAATCATATCAGTCAAAACTTTTCATCTGTTGATTCAGAGTTTGAGTTTCGAACTTTCAATCATAAAAGACTCATCGAAATGTGAACATAATTTATGCATAAGAACAAGAAGGAACCGGCCAATCAATCAATTAATTCATCTCTAGTGGAAGACACAAAACGGTTATAATTATAATTGTGTATGTCTCTGTGTATTAGTCAATGTGAATGACAAAAAAAACATTTATGTCACCTAAATAATCAACTGACAATCATTCTTTCGACCTCTCTCTCTACCTTCCATAGTAAAGTGATCAATTATCTCTCTCTCTCTTATCTTTTACTGACTTTCATTTACAGCTTCTTCTTCTCCTGAATATACACATATTTTGTTTGTTCCATGTTCATTCAACATACACATACACAGTGTACACTTACACTTAAATATTAATCTATCAATTCCTTGGTAACACTAACTACTTTGGGTGGATAAAAGAGAGGGAAAAAAAATTATCATCAACATCAGCTAATCATCTTTCTCCCTCTACCTTGCTTCTACACCATCTTCCTCATCCTCTTGATTCTCTTCATCCCTCTTCGTCTTCTCATTTTCTTGGATCAGTAACAGAAAAACTTTTTAGTTTCACACACACAATCAAAAGCTTCCTCTTGACAGAGACATACTTTACTTGTGTATGTGTAGTTGAAAATACAGTGGAACTTGTGTGTGTGTGTGTGTGTCTATGGGTATATTGTCATTCAAGTGTTGAGGATATACAACTTCTAAAAGAGATAAAACTACACATCTCAAGTGGATAAAAGAGAGGCGAATTGTTATTCATTCTCTTCTTTCTTCATTCTTCATTCTTTCTCTCTCTCTCTCGACTGATTTTAACCATTTCAACGTTGTACATATGATTGGCCGAGACACAGGAAGTGGTTAAAGTGTGTGGTAAAGTGAGAGCGAGAGAGAAAGAAAGAAAATGTGAATAACTTTTCCTAGGGAACACAATTTACTAGGTTAGGTTAACAACAGTAACAATATCAACCAGCAACGTCTTCTCATGGCTCAATTCGTGTTCCAATTGTGCACACTTTTGTACTACTATCAAACTATTTATTATTAATATCATTACGTTATATATTATTATCAACAACACATGAACATATCTCCATTCAAAACGATCGTTCAACATTATCGGCGTCTTGATTGACTTGTGTGTGTGTGGACAAGTACCGTTATTTGAACAATGTATCCAATTAATAATAAGATGATATTGATAGTGATGGTTACTTTGGTCATTTCCGGCCTATGTTCCACCGAGACTGTTGTTGATCCTAGCGAGTATCATAAAAAAATGGCCATCATCGGCTATAAGGTGCCGCCGTTGGAACAATTTCATGATGTGCTACGGCCATGGTTTGAATATGCTAATGAAAAGAAGTGTATCATACATCGCCAATTTATCGAATACTGTTATCAAAATGGTATTCTGCGTTCGAAAGACACCAATGATTGTATTAATATACGATCATTTGAAGATGAATTTAATCCGTGTCTACTCAAATTTGTTGAACTATCGTGTGGCAATGCAATGGCCAACTCATTAGCAAACTTTTTGAGTGAAAAAATAATCGTATATCCACCACTGGAAACTGTGGTGGACAATCGTGATCAAAGTTTAAAATTAACCGTGGCCATACTATTTCTAATATTGTGCGGTTTTTGTGTACTATTCATTGTGTGGGCAATAATTAAGTTGATCAAGTATTGCTGTTGTCGCAAGAAACGTAAACGTTTCAAAGGAGAAACAGTAACATTCCAAGAAGATGAAGATGAAGCAACTCAACTTGGATCAACTGAAACCAACTATATCTCCCATGAAGATTCAATCAATATGTATCCATTTTCATCTCATGATAATAATTATGAAAATTATGATCCCTAATCCCATTGATCCATACATTCTCTCTAGTTCCAAATTTTCTGTCTCTCTCTCCAGTCCATGATGGAAAAAAAGTGGAGAATTACTCTTCGAAAAAATTTTTCTAGTTCCAAGAACTATTTTCCATGGAAAAAGTTTCTCTTTCTCTACTAAATGTTTGAATTTTGTTTTCATCATGCTCTGATTTGTGCTCATTTATAAATTGATTTTGTTCTCTCCACAATAGCCTATTTACTTAATGTTTATTTTCTTTCCGTCCAACTTTCTTTAATTTTCAAAATTATCAACACTGATTGACGTGTTTTTCGTTGTCATACTCATGACATTTTCTTCCTGAACTCATTTTTCAAATACATACATACCTACATTCATAGTTCCAGTGGTTCATAGTTCTAATTCTATCATTTGAACGATTATTACGATTGGTATGCTATGATTCAATGGCTCATTAAAATTCTTTGGAAAGAAGTAAAAAAGCTTCATCCATCTACACCAACAGGATTACTGATACATATTGCTCTCGTATCACATTTCATTAACCAATCAAAGCGAATTGTAATTTCCTTGTGTATATATTTATATATGTGTATATAATGTTATTAAACTAACGGTAATTGGTAAAAAACACAAATACAGATACATGAAAGTGTGGTCTTCAATTACAAACTCCCCAACCAAATTATAGCTCAACAAGTGAATCTTATTCTCTTTTCATTAGCCTATTATATGGAGGTCATGTTCATAATCATCTTCTTCTCACGAGTATCAATTGATGACTCATAATCATAACTTTCCAATACATTTTCCATCATTAATTAAACGGTAAACACATTAAGAAAAGTGAGACAAAGCAAAACAGATAAGTTTCGATATAAAGCTCAATGAGCTGTTAGTGTATATACGACTAAATCAGTTATGTGGCTGATGTTGGTGAGAGAAACTTAAGAGGAGTTATCAAAAAAGATTTATCATCTCAATGGAATCATTTTACACACATTCATCATCCAATTCATATACACACACAATCAGCTTAACTGTTCATGACTTTCAGCTCATGATGAACATTTTCTCTCTCTCTCCCCTAGCTCTACTTATCTAGGAAAATTTTTTTCCTCTCACTCTCCCACATATTCTTGATGATGAAAATAATCCCAGAGTATAGAATAATTCCCACAGAGTATACTGTTGCCTAGTTAATTAATTAGAATATTTTAAGATCAGTTGTTGATTGTGCATCCCGAATAAAGAGTAAGAGTAATAGTGAGAAAGATATTCGTAGTGATAATGTTTAGCCTACTTTTGTTCACATGTATTTTGTATAATATTTTTTTAACCAATTCCGTATCATCTCTAATAATTATGGGTGATCAATTGCCGAACTGGGAAATTTTTGAAGATGTTATGTATGAATGGCTTGAATCAAGTAGTGAACCAAAATGTGAAAGAGCTCCACTCATATTCACTTCAAAGCGATGTCATGTGGAAAGTTTTCGACATTGGAACACACTTCCATGTCCCGAAAGTCGATATTATAATTTTATGTTTGACTTTCAACGATGCCTATTCAGAGCGGTTCATTCATTTTGTGATCCATTATCGGCATCCGAAATTTATCATGTATTCGCTGGCATACATCATGACACATCATTTGAAGATGATTCTCCATTGGTATTGGAATTTCGACTTCTTATTGCTGCTTTCGCTCTGGTAACTTTGCTCATCTCTGGTTTGCTGTGGACAATTGTGCTTGTCAGATTATGCTGTTGGAAAACGAGGCCCATAATTCTGATGGAATCTCATGCTGATATTTCGAATCAGGATAAAAATGGTATCAAGAGAAAAACTTTTCCCCTCTCACAACCGATTCCGTTGCAAAGTGTTTTCACCACTTTACCTGAGAAAAAAATCTGATTTTATACTTACCGGTTGATTTGTATGCACGAGAATATTTACAAATCTGTTGAACATTCTTTCATCTAGTCAGAAAAATGCTGTGGAAATCTTATCAAAATTCTATTCGATTTCAGTAGCACTTTGAAGGATTTTCAACCGATCCTCTCTTTCTCTTTCTCTTTCCCTCTATTACATAATAACTCGAATTTCATACTGATTTCATTGATCAACAATATTCAAGGCTCTCAATATCAATAATAATGCGACTAATGTTCTCTATGTTATGAACATCAGATGTGAACAAGTGTTTGATTACAATAAAGGGAAAAATTCCAACACCACCACACAGAGTTATCATGAGAAAAATTTTGATTTCATATAAGGTTTGAAATTGATGAAGAAATTGGCAAGTTTTCCCAGAATTGAGTGGAATTTTGTAGAAGATCAAAGTTCTCATCACTTGATGATCACGGATAAGTAATTGTCAACCTACCAATTGTTCAACTCTGTTATCGAATATGGTGATGTCAATTTACTCCGCCAGTTCTTGCTTTATCATTTCGAAAAAAAAGATGGGAATTTTTTCTCTCTCCTCCTCATCAGTATGCCCATATGCAATTGGAGACGCTAATCAGCCATGGTGGGAGTTACACACACATAGAAGCTCCTCATCTTCTCTCTTCCCAGTAATGGTGATGATCTTGGGATCGCATGCAACCACAATCACTAGACAATGGCTCAATTCGTGATAGACATTCGTTAAACGTCGTTAAACATTGAACATAAATCAGTTTCTCTTTTGCTGTGTATTTGTGTGTTTGTGTGTGTGTGTAAAAAAATCTTTTTTTTTCTAACTGTATTTGATCTGTTCTCATCACTAAGAGTGATAATATTAAGTAAAGCGAAGAGAGGGCGAAAAAAATGTTCTTAAATCGAATACCAATATTTAATCAGCTACTGCTGCTTTTTGTACTGATACCTTCATCATCACTATCATTGCCATCATCAAGTGATCAGCAACAGATTCCAACGTACGAAATTATCGAGAAAGTATTGGAAACTTGGCGGAATTCAGAAAATTCACTCAATTGTACTGATTCTTTGATGACCGATGCGTCCAGTTGCTATCAAGTGGTAGTACAGGAAGATCTCAATTATCATATTTACTATCATTCCAAAAAAACGCATCTCGATAGTTTTTTGGAAGACTTTGGAGCATGTATCAGGGGATCAATGATCGATTATTGTGATAAAACAACAAGCCACAATTTGAATCATGAAGCTGAAACAATTATCAAAGCAATCAAAAAGTCAACACTATCAGATTCATCGATCGAATCATCCCAACAGGAGTCAAGAAAATTTGGTCGAGCTGTGGCAATTGCTGGCCTAATATTTGTTGCTGTATGGATGATACTACTTACTTATGGACTATTTCGATTATGCTGCTGTGCATGCCGAAAGTTCCGTCCATCATCTCGAATGATTTTCATTGATTCCCGAATCGGTGCACCAAAGCATCAAATATATTCCAATCCAATATACTGTGAAGAGTATTCAACATCTTCGGTTGGTGAACTTTCACTTCCACCCAAATATGAGACTGTTGTTGCACGATTCTGATGAAGGATCCAATGTATCCAATATTCCAATCGAGGAAGAAGGAAAAAACCCTAGTCCATATAAAATATAAATATTTTCAACTCAATTTTTCCACTAATCAATGTGCCCATCATTCGTGTCGATTACTTTCATTTTTTACTGACCAATATTGGCAATATTGAAATACCTATGCTATTCCATATACATATATATGCACTCATTAACATCCATTTTACATTCTCATTGTTGCGTTTGATCAACAATAAAGACGATAAGAAAACAAAATGAGCAGTCAATTCATTTGATTACGCTTGTGATTACTTACTTTCATAATTGTAATTGTATCAAAATATTAATCACCTCCATATTGTAATAATCAATTATACATAATATATATATTATGCCGAAGAGAAGAGTACCAAAATCAAAGTTTAAGAAAATAAATTTGGAATATGATGATGAAACAGATGAATCAAATTCATCGGAAGAAGAAGATATTCCAGCTGGTACAGCTCAAAAATTATGTCAATTAGATCATTATTCATTATGGTTACAGCATTTATTTGAAAGACATTATATTATGAAAAGCAAAAAATGTTACATCAAAGGCTTGAAAGATGTTGTCACACCATTAAAGGAAGCATTGGCAACCATTATACCCTACTATTCAGCTGATTTACAGACAGAGGTACCCAAAAATATGCCACCAATACCTCCCATGCAGATTCCATATGAACGGGTTAATGATGAGGAATGTGCTAAACTTGCCCGCCATGTGCAAAGATGTGTGGATTCCATGAGCAAGCTAGTCAATTCTCTTATAAGGACTCGTGGAAAAGGTAAAGATAGGATTCCCGGTGCATCAGAATGGAAACATTTGATAAGTGAAGAAGCCTTTCTACAAACATTGTCAGCATTTCGAAAACATTATCGTGATAATCGTTTCGCTATAGTCACCATTGTGGCCGAAAATTCTCATGGTAAAAAGAAGCAGACAACATATACAGAGAAAAATACCGAAATACCAGGAGGTATGAAACACAGTACATCTTCCGTCACCATTCATTATAATTGATTGTATGTATTTTGTGGGGAAATAATTTTACACATATCATTCATAGTATGATCATCTAAATAAATTATCATGAAGAATATCTTCTTTTTTAATGGTATTTTTGAAGTTTCTTATCGTAAACTAAACAGTAACCATTGATCTATCGATATATCTATAGTACACTGTACTAGGATAGGAAAAGTAATCGAATCTCAAAAATTGAAAACTATCCATCTTGAAGAACAGTGATAGGAGATAATTTTATCAGTAATTTTGATAACTTCTCTCTTCTTATCATGCTGGTCCTTAGAAAAACAAGGTCTAAGGTTCAAGGTCTAAGAACGGAAGATTCGGAGATATTCGAGGGTAATTAGCAATTCGAAATGACCGAGGCTGTTAGGAAATTCAGTAGTAAGCAAGATGATAAATGATCTACAAATCTAGTTCAAATAGTCATCTATATAACAGAAAGTCTCATGCTAATAAAGCTTGGGTACTCGATTCTAACCTCAAATTCACCGCTTCTGACGCTTCATGTTCATTGTGTAACTAATAAGTATTCTTGAACAGTATTGTTGCCAATTTACTGTTAAACAATCGATTTTTTCATATAAATAGCCAATTTTTCACATTTTTTCCATTCGAAATGCCTCCTTTTCGAAATAGTAGACCAAAATCAGGAGGAAAATCGCCTATTCGTGGTAAAAAATCTATTCAAATCAAAAGAAGATCAAGATCAAGAAGTATTGATGAGCAATTGAATGCGATCGAACTTGAATCACCTAAAAGATTGAAAACCCCACCTAAGAAGCGATCCAAAACACCGCCTAAAAAACGATCCAAAACACCACCCAAAAGAACAGCGAAAAGTAAAGGGTCCAAATTGGGTTCGAAGTTGGATCCCAAAACACCGGAAACTTTATCACCAACTTCAACTGAGCCATCATCACCAGAGCCATCCCCAGGATCATCACCAGAATCAATTGGCAAAATAAAATCAAATAAATCATCTACAGGACCAGCAAAATATTCATCAAAAGAGATTGCTGATCCTCCGATCCCTACCGTAATAAGACCTTCTCGATCTCGATCGAAATAATTTGACTTGTTAATTGTTTTCTAGTAATTTAAACATTATGAATGATCTCCAAATCTTTTTAGATGGAGTTGGATTGAAAGAGTCTCTTCTGAGTATCATCAGTTCAATTTGTGTTAATAAAAGGAATTTTATTCGTCAAAAATGACCACTCTGGTAGTTTTTGTTGACCCTCTGCAATCTTGGTAAAAAACGCTACTATTATATTCAATCGAAAATAGCGGATTTCAGGACTAATTTCGAAGCTTTTTGATTTACAGAAGCTCAATTCATCAGTTTCTGGCCTTTTGAAGGTTTCTTAAACAGTTTGGGCCAATATTACCCACTGTTGAACCATTTATTCGATTGAAAATTGTTAATTAACCACTTCTTAACAAATAAACCATCGAATTGTCACGAATCGTAAATCAGAGCTAAGTAAAATTTCGAAGATATGAGCCCTTAATTCGTTTATAATTTCGCGTAAATGTACAGATCATGAATCGAAATATGATTGTTTGAAATAAACGTGATAGATTCACAAATCCGTGAGGAAGAAAGAAATAAAACATAATGGTATAAACGCAAACACCTTGCTCGACATCTCATCGAATTTCCGATAGAAAATTAATAGATGACGATGGTTTGCTCTAGAACGTTGAGAAAAATTTCCTCGAGAATCGATCGAAATAGTTCAATTTCTCAGTTTTTTCAGCATTTTAGAGCATTCTGGATCGTTCTTTAAATGGTTTGAGATGAATTTGGACTCAGAAAATTCAAATTAACAACTTTTGAGCATTAGTAATCCAATTTGTGGTTAGAAAAATAGCCTCATATCGATTGAAAATGGCTAGTTTCTCTCAAATTGATGATGATATATTCTTGATGAAAAGTGTTATTTTTCAACCACAAATCGCTAAAATTAGAGATATTTCATGACTTATGGTATCATTACCCACCATTGAACCATATTCCAATTGAAAATCGGCAATCACAGTAACTCTTAACCAATTGACAGTCAAATCGGATCGCAAATTAAGACTAAAAAAATGTTTTCTAAGATATGAAACACTTTAATTCGTTATAATTTCGCTTAAATATATGGATCATGAATTGAAATCACAATTGTTTGAAATTAACATCATGTTTACATAAATTTATATATGAGAGAGAGAGAAAGAGAAAGAAATAAATAAATCATTCTTGCATAAACGCAAATACCTTGCTCGACATTACATGGAATTTTTCGATTCACAATCATTAGATGACGATGGTTTGCTTTAGAAATTTGGAATTTTATAGCTTGAGAAATCGAAAAACAACTCCATCGAAAATTGATCGACATATTTCAATTCTTTTCCACCAAAACTCTCATGTCCACTCTCTCACTTGAACACTTCTTTTTCCTTTCCCATACACATTTAAATATACATTTGATTGGAATTTTTAGGCTTTACTTCCATCCAACATGGATTTTGATTCACTCATGGAAACTGATCGACCAATACGAGGTGTCAACGGTGCTTTCGCTATTCTTGCAAAATAATCCATATCTTCCAATGATGATGATGGATTGGCACCAGGATTGTTGTTGTTGTTGTTGTTGGAGAATAAAAGTGAATCAGATCGACCTATTCTGGGTGTCAGAGCTACTCTTTTGAGAAGATCTCGGGCTTCTTTGGGAGTCAAATAGGTCCTCGGAATAGGAAAAAGACGATATGCACGATCAATCGATGCTACAGGATTAGCACTATCCATGGTATCATCATCGCCATTGAATGGGCTAGATGTTGATGGTTTATAACCTGAAATCAAGTGTGTACTTTCAGAATAAGATGATCTTGCATTTGATCTACCAACCCTTGGGGGTGGTAATAGTTGTCGCTGATATCGTGGAAGAAAATCTTTCACATTAATAGTGGTAGATGTGGAAGGAGAGGAGAAGGAAGATGTATCACTTACGCCGGATGAAGTATAATCATCATTCCATGCACCATTGTCATCTTCATCATCAGTTGCGATCATTGATGGTGATGCAGATCTTTTTGATCGTCCATGATACTTGCTGGATTGTTGCTGCTGTTGTTGCGTTTCAATGGATGCATCAGATACGGAATGCCTTGGCGGTGTACTATCGTCATCATGCAAAATACCGTTATTGGCTGGCTCCGATTCCGATATATGTTCAGGCATCACAAACATCATTCCTTTTGATCTAAAATCACTATCATCACCACTATTGGACAATGGTGATAATGATGATCGACCCACACGAGCATTGGGTATCATACCACCTCGTCCGATTCGTGGACCAGGTATAAGATTAGAGGCACCACCGCGACCCACACGAGGAGGAGGAAGCATGCCCGATCGTCCAACTCTCGGTCCTGGTAGCGTTATGCCACGTCCCACACGAGGAGGTGGAATCATCATGGATGATCGACTGATACGTGGCGGATATTGTTCATTATACATGCGATAAGAGGTATATGCAATAGGCTGAAAAATATCTGATTCTTTTGAGCGTCCCACACGAGGACCCGGAAGCATGCCAGATCGGCCAACACGAGGTCCCGGTATCATTCCTTGCCTTTTGGCAATCACAGTTTCATCATTTAAATCATCATCACCAAATATTGTTTTGGAATTATATTGTGTTCTCAGTAAATCAATATCATTGGCATCCAAATGCAGCAAACTGGACATGGACACTGTGTATATATAAGTTCAAATATCGAAAACCTTAGACAAATAAATGGATAAACGGAAAATGAAATGATAATGAAAAACCTAAAATCTTTACTCCATCTTCTTCCATCTTTCATTTTCTTATTCTGATTATTTGCATTCAATCGAAAATCGTAACATATGCTCAGTATAATTGGTATAGTCTTCGATAGATAGAGACTTCTATAGGATATTCTTTATAGGACTATTCTCTCATTGATATTCCCATGGATAGCATTCATTTGTGGAGAGGAATATCACAATAAAAATTTTAGAGCAAAAAGCACACTGACAAAGAATGGAGAACAAATTTTTCAAAGCCAAATTGGAACACTAATGTGAACATAAATTAAACTGTAAGGGTGGAAATTTTCAAGGAATAAGGACTAAAAAATTCTCACCTGATATGAGAAGAACAAAAGCAACGAAGAAAAAGTTTTGAATCATTCTGAATATTTTTTCAGAATATTAATCCTCCTTGATTAATTGAACAAATAATGGAGGTGATGTATCCGGGCAGTGGAATGAATTTTCAACACAATCAAAAGGTAATGAATTCCAAAATTCAACAGTTAAATAATACAATCAACAATTTTTTCAGAAAATTTGACGTTCAGAACACACAACTATCTACACACATAAACTAACCAAATCTATATAACCTCAGGAAAAGTGGCAATATTGGGCTATTGAATTCTTTTTATATCAGCTCTCTCTTCTCTCTTTCTCTTTCTCCCTCTCTTTGATCCCTATTTATTTTATCTCCTTTGAACCTCTAATCCAGAATATCCAATACCACAAAGTTTTTCCTAGGAAATCAATCGTTTTGCGGTGTATCACTATAAAGATCACCCATACACTTTGACCACGGATATACACGTTAAACTTATTCTCACTCTCCATCTCTTTATTCTCCATCAACCAACCATACATTACATATACATCACCATTTTCCTATTACTTATATTGGATACAACAGGAACCCATGTCCATATCCCATGGAATTATTTACCTCAAACCCTAATATGATCAAAAAAGATCAAATACGAAGAAAAGAGTAAAGTGTAGAGCCTTCGATGAATGTGTGCGTATGAGAATCGAATAGGAAGGGAAGGATAAATATTCGTTAGCAGTTAATGAATTATCCAGCATCTAAGATGTTGATAAAATTGGTTGCCTTTGATAGATGTTGTATATCGATCAAGCTAAATCGCAAGCAAATCACCAGAGAGTCTGTGGGAAGCTTCCCAAACAATATATTTATATATATATATATTTAAGTAACTAGCCTCATAAAATCTTGTGGAGTAACTATAACCCCACATATAAAGCAAATGAGCTCATTCACTGCAGCCCAAGAGGAACCCTTTTCTTTTTTCTTTCCTCTTTTTTCCCTTTTTCTTAATTAAATAATGCCTTTCGGATATTCACATGTTGTAATACACCATTTTAGCTAAGAAAACCCTTCTCTCTCTCTTTCTCTCTCTCTCTCTCTTGCCTTCCTCCTGATTTATTTTCTCCTCCATCTTTTAGTGATAAAGTGTTGAGGTGAAAAAATTGTTGCTAAACATCGGGGAGTCAATCTCAATCTCGGGAAGGCAAAAAATAGAGACTATCACGATTATCTTCGTCCAGTGGAATGATCCCGATGATCTACCATTCACCTTTAACTATCAGGAAAAAAATCAATAAATATACCCAGATTGATATGTATGTACGTGGGAAAAGTGAGAATTTCCTATAGTCAACTGATTACAGTCTCTTTCTCTTCTTTTCTCTCTTTCTTGGTGAGAGTAGGCATGAATCTTCGAGAATCATGTATTCCCCCTGGAATATTGACTACAATCTATACAGAGTTTGATTAAGGGGGAAAGTGAGAGGATATGTGTTGTTCACATTGGTAGAAGTGAGAACAGAGATATGAGTGAGCAACATTCAATCTATGTATTTGATCTTTCTTCGATGTTTTTGGATAGCCTTTATTCTGTATTCAAGGTATAGAGAATCTGTTATCCAAATATCATCAAAGTTGTTGACAATCTGTACCGGAAGTTGAGAAACACTCTCTTTCTCTCTTCGACTATTCTACGACTTTGAATCTATGGAATTTTTTTTAATTCAAGAAATTGAAGCTTAATACATTTTTAACATCCGATTCTTTAAGAGCTTTGAAGAATTCATCGAAGGTTATGAAATGCTTGCGTTCAGTATCAATCTCATCGAAAATAAGTTTAATCGTCTCTTTCATTTTCTCTTCATTTTTCGATGAACCCTTGAGAGCCTCAAAAACAGCCAACATAACTTCGGGTGTTATTTTTTGGCGATTTTCAACGTCAAGTACTTGGAATAAAAATGAAAGCTTAGCTTCATCACTGTTAATGGTAATATTAGGCTTTTGATGTGGAGCAAAACGGGCCAAGCTCAACACAAAATCTTCGAATGTTAACTTTCCTCCAGGATTTTGGGATACAAATGCATAAATTATTCGCTCACCAAATGGATTTTTTATCAATTCAGGAATTTGAAGATCTTTTGAGCTTATATAGCCTCTCTGTTGACCACCCAAGCTGCACCAACGCCAATGAAGTCGCTCGATTTGACCACCAGTCACTATTGAATAAGTGATAAATCTGAAAAATTAATTCATTGACCCTCACAATCAGGGTACATATTTTGGAATATTCAAAACTTGACTTACAGCCTGTTTTCCTAATCAGTCTCTCTATATCCATAGATAGGAGACGACGATTGCTGATGCGATTGGCTTCGCTTGCATCAATATCTGGTGATGAATCTTGCATGGTTCCAATTTTAATACCAAGGTTTTTGAAAGGATTGTTCTATTTATTTCACTCTCTGGTTCAGCCAGCTTCAATGTTCAGTTGGTTTTTACGAACATTTTGTAATTTTCTAGATTGCTGATGTGCTCTTTCGTGATGGCAACAATAATATGAAGAATTGGAGAGCGCCGAATTCATAACTCATCAGGATGATAATGAGTTGTATCATTGTAACATTCTGATACCATATACATGTACTACATGTACATGTACATGTAGTTTATGATTATGACTTGATCATGATACTCACTACTTTGACTTCATTTTTCTGTCCTAGAAAAAAGAAAAGTTGATGGGAAAGAGCTGACGGATCAAGAGTTTAAGCCATGTGCCTGATTGAGATGAACCACATCAGGATATTCTTATTATTTTCAAAACAAGGCACACTTATCCTTTCTATCAGTGCATTTTAAAAAAATTCGCAATCAAAATGCCTGTTCAAGGTATATCCATTGAAACTCCAATTAAAAATGATAACTTCAAATTTTGTCGATTTAAGAATCTATTAAAGAAAATTTGAACTACGAGCAGACTAAGAAAATTTTCAATAAAATAGCCCAAATCACACTGAATACTCTACTCCACACTCATGAGATAACAAATGAAGTTCAATCGAAATACAGATCAATTAGAGTGCCCAACTAAGCAAACGAAATTAAATCTCCTCAATAGTAGGAATAAGCTCCGCCCAAAGCGTCCTAGAAGTTAGGTTTTCCTTTTACTCTCCTCTTTTTCCCAACGAAAATAAATTTTCAATCTAGCCAATGTGTTCCACTTTACACATTCTGCATCAACCTCAACTCATTTCCACTATTCATTCCATCGAAAAAACATTGAATCATCAAATCATCGAATTCTCATCAAATCATATTTCAATTAATGAAACGAGGGAAAAAAATCAGATCACAGTCAAGTTTGCCGCCATTAAAGGTGTTTGAAAATGTTGATGAAAAGTGATTCAGCCAATCAGCATTGAATGAATGGAAACTGCGATGATGTTAATGTGTGTGAAAACCTTTTTTTTTTACCGGTTTACATTTTATGTGTGTCCATTTTCTTCCATAATTGATGTGTAAAACATTTGATTATCACCATTTTATTGGATATATAATTATTTATCATCATCATCATCAGCATCATCATGCTAACATCTAGTTCATTATCATGCAAATATGTACGATCAAATCATCATGTGCGATTATTTTCACTTGTTCTCACATCCAATCTTCTGTTGACACTGATATTGGAAGCATTGCTTATTGGTGTATCGGTTGCTGAATCAGTTAAATCTGTGGATCCAAAAGCTTATGAGGACAATGAATTTGCTGAATTTGAAGACACTGATGATGATCAAAATGTAAACATAAATGATCCAAGGTCCAAAGTATCGGGCCAAAATAGAGGAGGAGGAGTAGGTAAGTGATTCCATTCTGATTGAAATTGATCACTTCCCACCTCATTCTGATGTTGATTTTTGTCAAGATTTTTGATGATCAAAAAATTTATTGAAAGGTTAAAACATCATATGCAATCTAGTTGTGATGATTTAGTGTTAATTTTGTTCCTTGTATCCACTTATTTCAGATAGTAATCAAGCTTCCTCAAGTAAAGGTGGTGGAGAACATGTGGCCAGTGATGAGGATCTAGATGATCAATTTGAGGCGACAGTTGATGATGATCCGGATGATGATGATTCGGATGTTTTTGAGGATCCTGAAGAATTTGAAATGGCCCAAAATAAGGGTGATGCGGCTAGAAAAAGTGACAATTTGGAAATAACTAAAGTGCCAATTCATTTGAGAACAAGTTGGGAAAGCTATCTTTTGGAAGGTTTCATGCTGCTTGGTCTTATCGCTTATTTTGTTAATTTTATTGCCGGTCGAACTAAAAACCAGCGTCTTGCTGACATATGGTTTGAAGCAAATCGTGATTTGTTAGAAAATAATTTCACATTGGTTGGTGATGATGGTAAAAAAGAGATTGAAAATCATGGTCTCATCAAGGAAACAGAGAATGTTTTCCTTCTCTGGTGTTCTGGTAGAACATGTGTCGAAGGAATGCTTACAGAATTGAAATTTATCAAAAGACAAGATCTCATGAGTCTCATATTGGGCTTAGTAACACCATCATTTGATGAAATTGTGAGTTTTTTTGCATTTTTTGTTTATAAGTTCTGATGTGAGTTTTATTGCTCTTTTTTCCGCGTTTTACAGCTTATCAAAGTCTACCTAAATCAGGATGCTATGGATAACTATGTTTTCTGTATCGCTAACAAGAAAACAGCTCCGAAACTAGTTAAAGAAATGAATGATCTGGTTAGTAGCATTGAGAACTTTGAAATATTAATCTAGAGTTGAGAGTTTTCAACACTAACAAATCTCTTTTGCATCCTCTGTCAATTTCAGGCTACCTTCTGTCCAGAACGAAAACCAGTTGATAAATACGGGATAAATGATTCTTTTCTGATGATGAATGAAATCGGAGAGGTCGCTGGGATCCTTTTTGATATGCGATTTGTCAGTTTACTTAACAAAAATCGAGATGCCATTCAGTATATACATATTTCCGACCAATATTCTGGTTTCAGACTACCAGAGTAAGTTTTTGACAATATTATCACAATTTTTGATATCAACACTTTCATTCTCTCCATCAGTGAGACTCCGCTCGTAAGACTACCTGAGCGAAGAAGAATAATGATCTTCAGTTTCAAATGTGAGTAGAACAATTTGTTGGTCATTTGAATTAAAGAAATGTTTCCCCTCTTTATAGATCCGAAAACCAATGAAAATGAAGAGGAGCAGTTGCAATCGATGAAACCTTTGATGCAATTGGTGTTTTATCTAGTTGATAAAGTTCGACGGCTTCGACTTAGTCGAGAGAGTAAAGTGAAGTCTGACAAGAATAGACAGAAAGTAGAGGAAATATTTCTCAAAGCAACACACTCACAGCGACAAGAAGCTGCTCAACTCAAGCGAGAGGAGCGTAAACGGGCAGAGAAAGAGAAAATTTTGAACGAAGAGGATCCTGAAAAGCAACGTAAATGGGAAGAAAGAGAACATCGGAGAGAGATGAAGAAGAAAACAGCTAAATTCAAGCAAATCAAAATTCGAGCCATGTGAGAGATGAAAGAATTTTCTCTCTTTTACAGCATCTTAAGAAGGTGTAATTTCTTCTTGGATGATAAGGATTAGCGGATGTTTTTCTAGATGTGCTTCCATGGTGATACAACAACACTTAAAATAAGGAGATTCTAGTTTTTTTCACTACTTCAGGCCCATAATCTAGATGCTGTCCGTTTTTACTTTTATGCAACACTTTGTGAGGCTACGCTTCTTCCTCTCTTTAGATTGTATCAATTGGATTTCTCAAGTCCTGAGAGGACCAAAAATAAGAACTTTTTGCGAACACAGACTTTAATATTGCTCGGCAATAATTCGATTATTTATATAATCCATTTTATAATGCTTGGGGAAGTAGACATTTCTGAACTGTTTCTTTTTCGAACTGTACGAAAGCTCACTACGGATCTGTGAGTCGGTCCAATTCCAGTCTGGCACAATGCGTTTCCTCAAATAACTTTCTTTGAGAGTTTTTCGGACCCATGAGATTGAAAATCCAAACCAAATGCTCATCATCGATCCAAGAGAAGCAAAGTATTGGAACAGAGCAAATCTGGGCATTTCAATTGTTCTATGCTCATCAGCAACGGGTGCTAAAAAGTGACAAAAAAGATCCCTCCCCTTAATTCCGGTCATTCTTGGGGAAAAAAGGACCCGATATTTGAAATATTCCTGATAACAATCAATAGTACCACAAACTCTCGAGCATTTTCGATACAAAGAGTGAACATGATCACTTGAATTGGAGCTATAACCATAATATTCGTGGGTCAACTTTTTATCATCAAATTCTCTGATTATCGAGAATCTTGGATACTTTCCAGTGATTCGGGAATAATTTTTCACTGCACAATTATAGTAACAATCTTCAACACTTCTGTACCCGGAAGGCAAATCTTTCCGCCGAGTACAACCACTCGGATATGGATGAGGAAGCAAAGTTTTGCTATACTTTCGATACGACAAACCGACTAGTTGTGATTGTGATCTTTCGGCCAACTCTAGTGTCATCATTGTCATCTCGTCCATTAGATGATCTTGTTCAAAATGGTGAGCAAACAAAGTAACATGACCAATCGATGGTAATCGGGTTAAATTCAAGTGGATATCAAAAATTTTCTCTAACGCGAAGCCTGGAACTCGAATTTTATCATTTGAATAGACTGGATGATGTTTAGAAGAGCTGTTGGTCCATTTGAAGGCGAAACAAAAATCATTGTTATAAGCGAATAGGGCAAAATAGCTGGAATCACAATTTTTGCGAGTTAAATTGCTATTGAGATATTCACAAAAGCCCAATAGATCATCAAAATTTACACTTGCTTGTTGAAGTTCATTGATTGTGAGATTTTGATAAATATAGCCTCGACCTTCTTTGGCTGAGTGTACAAGATCCCATTCGGAAGCTTCCGCAAGTTTTGGATATTTATCTCGAAGAACTTGGAGGAAATCCTTGAAGTCTGGCTTGATGGAATGTATCTTGTTCAAATCAATAATATCCAATAGAGGAAAACACATCGAGAATGTCGGTGGAGTTGTTGAGATTGATTCGGTTCGTACAACATACTCCATCACTTCATATCTCAAATATTCTTGAGTCAAATACAGTATCTGAAGTGAACAAGCGATCCCAGCAGTGAAAAAAATCAAAATCAAAAGTTGTCGACCGATCACAACTTTGTTCTTGGAAATCTTTTTTGGCTTCTTCTCAAATCGATTCAATTGACTATGAGGCATGATACTTTCATCACTTAAAATTCGTACAATTTTTTTTATCAGAAAAACATGCTATAAAATTGAATTCTGACTATACATCGAAAAAGTTGATTACATTCAAGAGAATTCTATCTCGAACCTCACTAAATTTTCTCTCCTTTGTCTACTTAGGCTGTAAGCTCATTAATCATCTCATGATCTTTTTGATTATGCATGATCACTAGTGAGAGATGTCTAGTTATTGTAATGAATTTCCCATAATTCAGATTGATAGTGAACTAGCCAATAGTAAGCAAAAATCGATGGAATACTTCTCACGATCATCAGGTCATAAGAATCATAAGAATCTGTACTCATGTTTTTGCATAAGTAGAATTATGACTCGATGATGAACATCAATCTCATGGGCCGATCCTACTGACGCACTTTACTTGTGAACTTTTTGAGCCAGATAAAGGTCAAAATGACAAACGAACCAGGCTTAAGTATCCTCTCTCAATAAAATTCTAGTTCATTACTATCAGTATTGTTATCAGAGAAATTTTTTCTTTGATAAGGCCTGATAATCTAGAAAAGTTTTTCTAGGAAAAAGAAAATATTACTGTCAAAGACTTGATTGATTCTTCTTTAGAAGATTCTCAAAACTTTTTTAATATTTGATCCAACAAATCTCATGGTTCAAATCATTGACTTGCATAAACTTAGTAATTGGCTGTCTGCGTGCTTCATTTAACTCACTACCTCAATCATAAACCATGAAACAGTTTTCATTATCATCACGAGCATTTATGATTTTAAAATTCTCATATTTGTCATGAGACACTATGAACACGACTAATCTGAAGGAGCTCGATATTCTCCTGGCTGAAGAAGTAATGAATTTAACTCCTTATTCGAGAATAAATTCAGAATGAAGAAATCTTGTCCGCAAGTTGAAAAAAGCGGTAATAAAATTTAAACTAGTTAATTAAAGATATAGTAGACTTTATTTCCGCTTCTTATCAATAAAATGGTCTTGTTAACAAGATGATTGTATTCGATAGTCAATAGGATTGGAACAAACAGATCAAAAGTTTAAGCTTAAGTCAAGTCTGATGGTTTTGTTCCTTCCAGTGTAAAAAATTGCCGTTGAGTTGATGATAGATATCAAGTTTGGTGTGTAGTTTGTGCATGCTCATCATATACCATTTTCACCCATATCAATATCGATATTAATTGGTCCATTCAGGAGAAAAAAAATCATTTTCGAGGAGGATGACCAAGAAACGCAGAGAAAATATCAATTGGCAAAGGAAAAACGATGGTTGAGTTCTTTTCGGCAGCAATGGAATTAAGTGTTTGCAAGTATCTGAAAATAAGAGCGAGAATTCGAACAAAATGAATTAAATATGAAGATGTTGGATTTTCTTTAAGAAAATTGAGCTCACCTCAGATGTAAGGCTGCTGGGGTGTCATGAATAACTTCTGCAGCCTCTTTCAAAGCTCTTGAAGCCCTAGAAAGATAAACGAGAACAGTCAGTGTGAATGTTTAGCTGTGATCTTATTCACAAAAATTGATAAGTATGAATCTCGAAGTATGTCAAGCGATTTTAAATCCGAAAATCCGTTCTCTCTTACCTTTGTTCACCTTCGGCTGCAATTACTTTGGCACGAGCTTCTCGAGCAGCTTCAGCTTCCGTAGCCATAGCTCTCTGTAATTGAACGGGCAGTCTTGCATCCTTACTGTAATTGAGAAAACAAAATTAATGAGCATGATGAATGGAACGGGACTGAAGTGTTGATAATCATTTGACTCATTGAAATGAATCAAACCATGTGATATTGAGAAAAATTTTTGATTCGAAAAATTATCATGAAATTCATGAATCCACGGTTGTCTTATAGTGATACATGATATTTTTAAGGCATTATTTTTGCAAGACACTTTGGATGGAGAGGTGAAGACTTCAAAGAATTCAACTCGAGAGCTTAGATCACTCGAATACTAGCAATTAGGATCTCTTGTTTGATTGATTAGTCTGTTTTTCAATAGGAGCTTCTATTCATCTTAGACTTTGGTCATGAAAAACTGAAAAATTCTAGGAACTTTCAATAGACTAAGTTGGAGAACAATCAATCTTGATGGAGAAGCTTGTGTAAATATGAAAGGGTTTACTGTGAGATTAAATCTACCGATATGCTACCTATGCAAAGTGGAGATTAATTTTCTCTCACAGAATAATGGGAAAGAATCTATGTAATAGATCATCAGTCAAGGTCAAGGAGATATTTTCTTATTAGGTCAAGTGTTAGTGCTGCAAATTCCTTACCAGAAATTCCTTTCTATTCTAGTCTCTTTATGAAACCACTAGCTGAAGCTCAGCTAAAAATCAATAAGCTATTTGAAATGCACTACAAGTCACCCAAAAGTTGATGATTTTATAAGATGCAAAGAATGAAAAATTGAAATTTGATGCTTTCTCAGTTGGAGTTACAATGACCGTGCAACAGCAGCGGAATAAATTTTCACACCAACTTTTCCACAATTCAGATGCAAAAATTTGAAAAATGATAAAAGGAGCAAAGAATGAATTCCGCATCAAAATATCATTTTGGAAACCATGAAAATGTTACAAATAGGGCAAACAAATCCAACAATAGTAACTTGATATTTTCAAAATGAAAAATATGAAGGATTGTCCGAGGCAAATCGTCGGCTAGGGAGAACTCTCGAGAATATCTTATTGTGAGAAGGCCTGTGAGAGGGAATACAGAAGGAATACTTACATTTCCACTCTTTCTACCTTAACACCCCAAGGATCGGTGGCTTCATCGAGGCTGCTTTGCATGACATGGCTGATAGATTCTCTTTCACTGAGAATTTCGGACAAATTTTTGGTACCCAAAACATTTCGTAAAGTAGTTGCCGCCAAAAGACGAGTTGATCGACCATAGTCTTCTACATTAGAAACAGCTATTGTTGCATTGCTGATTCGATAATAAACCACAGCATCAACAGCCACTGTGACAGAATCTTTGGAAAGTATCTGAGAGAAGAAGAGCAGTGATCATAAGATTTTCGTGAATTTGGGAAAGAACAAATCTTCGATTAATAACTTCAATCCGCGATAAAAGATAATCCTCTGAGCTGAAAATAATAAGGCTACAGCTTCATCAATACCCATCAGGAATCCCTACAACTAGCTGTGTACACAGGAAGAGATGAATGTCTATTCGTTCTCCTAATATTCTCGAACATCTCCACATCAAGAGAGTGGAGAGTGATTAAGAGAATTAATTCGTGTATATTCGTTGTATATTTCATTCACTATTCTCAGGCTGTTGCACAAACCGATTTTCTCTTGCCTGTCATCGCTTAAGCCACTTCTAGAGTGTATATATATTCAGTCAAGTCTAGGGAGAAGAGCTCGAAATTAGGAGAAAGAAGAAGAGATAAAAGGGCCATCTTTCTTCTAGATGAAATATGACTGCTCTCTGAATGATGGTCTGGCCAAGAATGATGATAGTTCGATGAAAGAGAGAGAATGGTGAGTGTGTATATACACATATATATATTCAAGCCTTTTCATGTGAATGAAAGAGTGGTTATGGCTCCACCGAGAGAGGCTTGATCGATAATGAAAGGATAGTCCAGAGTTGATGAAGGATTAGTGAGGATGAATCAGTATTTGATAGAAGAGAGAGAGAGAGATTTTGGGAGTACAAAAAAAGAGGGCATCATCAGAGAAAAGGACTCCCCCGAAGGCTTACCTCTTGAGGAGGTACATCAAATGAGACTGTCCTCAGATCTACTTTAGAATATGTATCGATACATGGTATTATGAAGAATATTCCAGGTCCTTTTGCCCCACCTTTTGTTAATCTAAATTAAACAAGGTTAATTAAGTTTTATTGTGACTATCTTGAATTTCAGGGCAATATTGAGTTCAAACACCAAATTTTTCTCTACTAACCTTCCTAATCTGAATATGACAGCTCTTTCATATTCTTGGACAACCTTGGATAAAATAAGTAGGGAGAGAGAGAAAAAAATAACATATTACATTAGAATAGAGTATTTGTACAAAAAGTGAGCAGAAAAGAAAGATTGAGAGAGTAAAAGTGAAGAGAATCCATAGAAGAAGAAGGAGGAAAGATGGGAGGAACCGGAAAAAGAAGGAAGAAAGTACAGGTTAATGGATCGTAGCTGAGTAGCGAAGAGAATGAGAAAATAAGTTGCTTGAGAATGGAGAGAGAGAGAGAGAGAGAGAGCAAAAGGGAAAGTATCACGGCTAGTTGAAGATGATGGATGTTATACTTATTCCCTTTCACTCTAGCTTTTGATCACACAATCTCCACTATTTTTGATTGCTGGTCTAACCATAGTCTTTGAGGACAGTCCAATAAAGAGAGAGAGAAAAAAGTTTGATCATAAGTTTTAATCAGCTTGCTGGGCCAAGGACTTTTGGGGTTCCATAGAGCCTATGGTTTCGGTTTGAGGGGAAAAATAGTACCCAACATCTCAAGTGGCTCCTAACTGATTTCCGTCACAGCAATCAAGAGCAAATTTGAGAGTTCATGTTAAGGTGGACATGATGAGAACGAAAAGCTGTCATCATCGTAAGAAAAGTAAGACTCAGTTTACTCAGTGATATAGATTTCGTAAAGGGAGTAAGTTGAAAGAGTTAAATTGAGAGAGGAGGATGAAATTTGATGGACCATCGCTTTTCTCTACTTTTACGAGTGATTAATTCTAGATAGATTAAACATAGATTGAGAAGGCCAATGGTCAATTGGAAAAACTTATCCCTAGGTCAATGAATTGGGAAGATATCTCTTTACAGGATGAGATGTTGCCAACTTTTGATTCATGCATATATTTATGATGCCCTAAAATTTTATCTTGAATGCCTTGAGAGGATGATTCCTCTTGAATGCCGACAAGTTCGAAGGTAAAACAATTTCGAATTGTATCTAGTTATGTTTGAAGAGCTTTTCGTGGAGATGAAGAAAATGAGGGAAAATTTATCAACTAGAATCTACTGTGATCTGTAATTATTCTCACCCTAATCAATACGTGAGATTAAAATTAATTTTGAATCTCTTCTAATGATCATTGAATATATTTCTTTTCTCATTTTGGCTATAGGGAAAGTAGAAAAATTCGCATGTTAACAGTATCGTCTATTTATATTGCAAAACAAGGCTTCAAAGGAAATCTCATGAGTCCGAGATAGTCATTAGTAAATTGGTAAATTATTGATGAAAAGTTTGTTCCGTGTATAATGAAGTTTATCTTCCTTCAAACACAGGCTTCAACATCGATTGGGGTGAGAAGCGAATGCCGAGAATACAAATTCTAGTGAGGAAATGAAATCCCAGGCATAGAATAGGATTCAACGTAGGAAGAAAGAGAGAAAAAGAGATAGATTCTGGATTGCTCGGATGAACTTTCGAATTGTTCAAGCAGCTCGAGGAATATTCACTTCCATTCGAATTTGAAAGAGATATGAGCAGAGAATGAGGAGAAAAATTTACTTGGATTAGATTTGAGAGTTGGATAGAGGGTCCATGAAAAGAAAATTCGATGAAAAAGGAACAGAGGAACAGAGAATGATAATGTGATGGTGCGATGATTGATTCAAGAAAGTCCCAGAAGATGGGAAGAATAAGAAAGAGAGGAAAAACGAGAGAAGAAGATAGTGAAAAGTACATTGCGAATGTGATCATCTCATAGTTTGACCTGAAAAATTTTGGCAACACTATGAGCCATCAATAAAACAGCAGAGAATAGGGAGAGAGAGAGAACAAGAGTCAAAATCTTATCCAAGGAATATCAGTGGAAGAGAGTCAAAGTGTGAAGTAAAAGGAAGAGAATCCGAATGAATGGAATATCGTGAAGAGAGAAGCATGCAACATTCACATATATTCTGTGAATATGGAAACATTAAGTAAAACGAAAAGCGTGTCTAGTGATGAGAGAGAGAGAGAGAGAGAGAGAGAGAGAGAGAGAGAGAGAGAGAGAGAGAGAGAGAGAGAGAGAGAGAGATGATAATATGTAACAAGGACGGAGCGTGGATGATGCTAGTAGAGCGTGTCATCATCAGCATGATGACCCTCTCTTTCTCTCTCAGGACTTTCACAATCTTCATGGTAGCATCTTTGCATCACTGGTATAAGTTCATAAGATAATAAGGCTGTTAACTATATTGAATTACAACAACCAAAGTGATATTCAGTCTGATGATAGTGGGAGAAAGTAAGTTATGTGGACATTGGCTCAAAATATTCCAGAGGAAAGATTCCTTGCAAACAATTCCGGAATCTCCCATCTAGTTTGGTAGAGAAACATCTTTCTTGACATGTGAGAGATATCAACATTGGAGACGAGCAATTCAGACGAATCGGGCTTTCAGCTTTTGGTCATCACCAATCTCGTGAAGAAATGAGAGAGAGAGAGAGAGAGAATTTCCCTTTCCTGGTTATTCACTGGAGAAAATGAGTTTACAAACAATTTGCATTTGAAAGCATTAACCAGACTGTATCCACTCGGCAACTCATCACCATTTATCGATCCATGTAAGCCACTTTCTTAGCCAATCTCATTGACGATAAAGTATTCTAGTGATAGTTTTTATACGCAATCATCGAGAATCAGTACCCAGAAAGCTGGCGCAAGTATATTCAATGCAAGCTGATGTCTAAAAGTGATGGATTAATTAGACAGAGGAAGAGAAAGAGGGAACAGAGAGAGAGAGAGAGAATCAATCTCATACCTTTTCTTTTATTTTCCCATTATTCTTCATCCACATCTTTTCTTCAAACAAAACTGAATCCTCTCTCATCCGACTAGGTGATTCCAGAGGAAAGAGAGAGAGAGAGAGAGAGAGAGAGAGAGAAGCAAACGATCCTTTCTTACTAGGTAAACACATGCACACAGTGTGGCTGATAGTATTCTTCCTATTTCTCTAGGTGAATACTATTCTAGGGCCTTGGGAAAGATACCAAAGGGAATTCATCCACTAGATTTCCATATCAGTAGCCGGAAGTCTGAACCATGTACTCCGACAGAATGTGAATGTGCTCATATTCTGATGGAATGATCACACTATTGGTGAGAATATGTGCATTTTTGTCATGTTTTCCTTTTCCATTTCAAGAAGCCCATTGGTCAACTTTCAGCCCAGGAATAAAAGAAGTGATATTGTCCATGAGATGATTCTCCTTTTGGATGAGGCAATTTAGCAAAGTGCTCCAAAAAACTACTCCTCGCTGTAAGGCTTCTGATTTGATTGGTCTCTTGTTTATTTGAATGAACAAAATTGTGTTGAAAAACAATACGCACATCTATGATTGGTGTATAAATAAAATTGTGCTGAAGTCTTCAGATGTAAGTTAAACAGCAGTTCCTGGGCAAATAACATCTAAACTCTGGGCATGGAAATTAAATTAACTGTAAACATTACTAGGCATTTGAAGAATTTGCAATGATACTTATAACACTTTGCTAATTATGTTGGCCATCCAATGAACTTCACAAGAAGGAACAAAGAGTCAACAAATTGAGGGATATTGTCCAAGATATACCCGAATCTTGAGCAAAGATCTCTTGTCGAAAATAATTCAAGGTTCTTTCATTCTCTCATGATCAGGTAAAATGCATCTAATATTGGAATGTTACCATGAAAGAGAATGAGTAAGTAAAATTTGGACATGAACGCTTGAAGGTTTGTTGTATAAAATGAATGAGATCATGTGACTTGAATACTGATCAGAAGTTTGAACTCAGCACTTTTGAATCTAAGCAAAATAATCCATAAAAATAGTATGTGTTTTGTGTGTGTGTGTTCAAAGGGTTCACGGTGGTAACATGCACTTTGACTTTACCCACATTCAATATTCCCATGAATGGATCCCTTTTCTCCCTCACCCATCTCTACATGGTGATAATTTAAATACATCCAGAATACATACACATGTACATGTTTATATATACATAAATGGAAAGCATGACAAGTGTTTATAGTTGGAAAATTACAATAGAAAATGAGGCAATCAATATTCACTCTTCAAATTAGAAAACGGGATAAGGGAAAGACAATGGTTGAAAGCAAATTTTGACTCATCTACTGAGAGGGAGAGAAACCTCTAGATGAGAGGAAGAGAGGAATCTGAAAGAAAGAAGCTGAAAAGAGGTGGCTTTGATGGAAAAATTAATATTCAAATGCAATTAGGCAAATAGGCGAATAGGGTTCCTGTGGATTCACCATTGAAGAGTATCAATTCAACATTTCATGCTGTTCTCACTATCACGGTCTGCAAAACGGGCCCAAAAATGATAAATAGTTTCATTTGCCTAATGTTCTAAAAACATTTGGAAGAAGGGGATAAAGTTCATTGATCAATTTGTGTGATCAAATTTAGATTTCAGGTATCACCTCTTACATCAAATATTGGAAACATTATGGAAGCAGAACTAAACTTGGATCAACAACAGAACAATTTGAAGTTGTAACAAATATCCATCAGAACATTGAGTTTGATATCAATGATCTCAGTCAAAAAAAATTGGGATAATCAATAAGAGCTGATGGATAGTGTGATCATGAGCTCGTGGCTGATCCGAATTGACTGAGAAGTTATTGTTATTTAATCAAAGAAGATAAGAAAAATCAAACGGTGACAGTCTTGAAAAACTTTTTCACATCAATGAAAGAAAAGAATATAGATCAAGTTTATAACTAGGATGGATAAATTAGCTGAATTCGAACAGAATTATTTCAATAGCTTGACTATGAGAGCAATTTGAAAAGATATAAAAACAGAATATTCCTTGGATTGTGATCGAATGAGAGAAGAACAAGAGAATTTCTCCTACTTATTTAAATTTTATTCACACCAAGAAACCTCTCCGAGATATAAAAGAATCAATTGTCCAACACTAACAAGCGGGAAGATACACAGCATCTTTAAGGTTAGTGAGAAAAGTTTCATTCCAAACAATAATCGAATAACCTTATTTGTTTTTTTTCAATAATAGAAGGAAGAAATAAAAGCTAAAACTTCGAATAAAAGTTGATACAAGTTTGAATCAGGATGCATGGTGGAAAGTTCTCTTTCTCTTCCTTGA
This sequence comes from Brevipalpus yothersi, assembly GCA_003956705.1. Lineage (NCBI taxonomy): Eukaryota > Metazoa > Arthropoda > Arachnida > Trombidiformes > Tenuipalpidae > Brevipalpus > Brevipalpus yothersi. Next base: position 327,126 of record QZCP01000046.1, on the reverse strand, counting down.
ATCTCATTCTTATTTAGCTCAACCCTGTGAAAGTGACAATGAAGGAGAATTGTTGGGAGAATTGATTACTAAAAATAAAAACGATTCGATAAGCTATGACTGAATTCTAGTGTAGATGTTTACATAAAAGCTCAACATTGGAAGGAGAGAGAGGAAATGAGGAAGTCAAATGCGAAGAGATTGAAAAATGAAGAAATACGCTCTCTCTCTCTCTCTCTCTCTCTCTCTCTCTCTCTCTCTCTCTCTCTCTCTCTCTTTCTTTCTTTCTCTTTTTCTTGGTGAACAGAAGTCGTCATTTATACGTTCGTTCCTCTGTATACTCGGAATCTGCTCTACATCGAGAAAAGAAAATCTTCAAACAACGAGTATCATAAAAGGGTGAAGAGAGTATTGCATTGGGAAATAGTGGAGTAAAATAAATAGGATCTTTTCCCAGAAGCTATTTGTATCGAGCACTTTGTGTGTCATCGCATTTTATTTACAGAGAAGATGCTCAAAAGGGATGAGGAGAAGAAAGAGATGAAATAACCGTCCCAATGAGGTGAGCAAACATAAATGAAGGAAAGAAAAGAATACATTCAAGATTGAACATCACCAATGAAAGGATCGTGAAAAAAAATATCTTCAACTTAACCGTCACACTATTTTTCCAGTGTTATTACTGTGAATTTCCAGAGAGTATAAACATTCTCAGCTGGCAAAATGTTGGAAAATTCTTGAGGCTCTAGGATAGAGTAGAAAGTAGAGAAGGAGTTCGAATTGGAGCTGTCAGTTTTCGATTCTTGGGATCTTTCTTCATCTTTTCTTCAACGAATATACATGTAAGAATGAAGGTATAAGATGATGGAAAGTCAAAAGGTGCAAACAGAGTGTCAAAATTTTGGATGGTTTGTCAGAAGTTATATATTAAAATTATTTATATTAAGCAGATGAGTGAAGAGTGGTTTGAATGAGAAGATTCGATTGGAAGAGAAAAAGAGAGAAGAAAACTCACGCATCATGATCTATCTCAAGATTATTCCAACATGAGTGGAAGATGTACAAACTGTAATTGCTGTAAACATTCATCTCAAGCGAAATATTGTGACACACTCATAATTCCTTAATTACAGAAATGTGAGGAAGTTGAATGAAGAGAGAAGAAAGAGAATATGAGAAAGAAAGAGAAGAGATGAGATGAGATGAGATGAGATGATGGATTTCATCGAAAGAGAGAGAGGATGTTGAACGATGTCAGGTTATTAGTTCGAAAGGATTTTGTCTAATCATCAAAAGCAAATATAAGTAATCGATTATCGGTGAGCAATGACCCAGCTATCGGTATGTGTGTATGTGTGGAGGCAAAATGAAGGTGCAAATGTCAGAGGCAGACGTAGAAGGTCAAAATAAATCTGTCCACACACACACACATACACACAGGAAACATGTTAGATGGTGTACTCTTATTGTTTTCATGGATGATGATTCCGATTGAAACGATTGAGGTTCAATTCAGTGTGTGTATGTATTGGTAAGATGACAAAGGATGATTCTGAGATTAACGTGGTCAAATGGAGGAAGTTCCAAAAGGAAAGTTCCTTAGTATAGTTATTGGGAATGATAATGATGGCGATGGTGATGGGAGAGAGAGGTCGTAAGTCTAATCATATAGACATGTACTTTTATTCGGATACTTTTGTTAGTGACCGTTGTTCTTGATGATAATGCAAAGTGGGATGGATGAATATTCAAATAAACATTAAATGGTCACATATTTATCATCACTATCTGAGCTGTCATGTATGCGTGAGTGGATAAAGTTTTCCATTCAAATACCGTAAATGGTATCGAGAATTTCTGCCTAGTTTCCCAAAGATTTGCCTATCCTGATTATGAATGATTAGAAATGCATGAGAGAGAGAGAGAGAGAGAGAGAGAGAGAGAGAGAGAGAGAGAGAGAGAGAGAGAGAGAAGGAAATTTTGGTGATGTATTCATGAATATGGGTACAAAAATGTTCATATGTGAAGATATTAACTCTTTGGGTCCTCTTCCTCCCTCCATTGAGTATGGTCTACTCTATACAATCAATTTATTTTGATAAGATCATGATTCACACATGGGCCGATGGAGTAGGCAGATAATTTGTAGGATAGAATGCATGAATAAACATATACTACCATTTGAATTCGATAATATAAGCGGGCCTGATTTCTACATTTTTCAACTATGGGAGTTTCCTTTTGTGTTCTATTTAACTCTCACTTTAACTATATACTTTCAATGCGAACCTTTCAATCTACTTTTGACCATTCGATGGTAATGAATAAATGATTATCATAAAACTGATTCAAACACACACATGTACATCTACATTCGCACACACATACACGATTGTTAATGGAGAAATTGTCCAGACAGATATTCCAGAACGATTTCAGCTAGTTCAGACGATTATCATGCTTGAGGTCCAGGGTGAGAGGAAAAGGGGGAAGAGAATAAGGCTAATAATATCATCACAATCAAGGTGTACTTTGATAAAATGGATCCAAAAAGTCATGCGATAAATCGTCTGATTGACTTATTGAAGATTCCTCTATGTTTCTCACATTTTCGAGCAATAAGCTAGTTACACACAAAAAGAATGGCCCATAAAAGTGTATTCACTGAATAAGACAATTTCTTTCTATCAGCTGGTTGATTGGATCAAGACACGAAAGAACAAATGAAACAATGCTGATTATGATGTGTCAGCAATGAATTGGCCAAGTAAGTGTCAAGCCAGAGAGAAAGCACGTAATAATTATGAGTGACTAAGGAAGAATAGATATATGAACAAAAGTTTGTAACATTCTTTGCACGAAATTTGAACCTTATCATGGTCCAGATTCCATCAATTGAATGATGAAAGATAGAAATAAAGAGAGATCGAGCGAGAGAGAGAGAGAGAGAGAGAGAGAGAGAGAGAGAGAAACCTCTTTGACCGGAAAAAGAGAGTGGATCAAATTTGATGCAAAATGATGATTCCAGCGGTATAAATCTATCAAGAAACGTGATGATGAATTGTGTGTAAAGACAGAAATACATAGAGATAGAGTGGGAAAGATAAGGAAAGACTATGGATTCATGGAATATGAGTGGAAGAAGGAAGAGAGAACAGAAAAGCAATTTACCTTTACACAGAAGAAGAGAGAAAAAGGCATCGTAAGAACTATGAGGATCACAGATACTCCTGTTAATAGGAGAGCGCATAGCCCAGGATCATTTCCGATTGTATCTGGTGGAGAAAAAAGGGAGAGAGAAGAAGAAGAAAATAGATCATAAGCGATATTTCCAGCATCAATCCAAGTTTTATGGTGTAAAAGTGAAGAAGAGTAAGAAGAGAGAGAGAGAGAGAGAGAGAGAGAGAGAGANGGAGAAGTATAACAGATTCTTTTCATAGTTTATTTTTGGAAAAAGAAAAAGAAAAGACTTTTCCATAGTAAAAATGATAATGATATGGTTAACGGTATGTGCAGAGTATTTCTGGTGGCAAATGTGTGAGCAAATATTGAAATATTGGGCAGAGAGAAATATATTCTTTTTTCCAAGCTTCTACTCTTTTTCACATAGAATTTATGGATAAACAAACGATATAGAATCGGTTCAGAGTTACATATCAAAACTTATTTTGATCCTAAAAATAAGAGAAAGAAAGAGGATTTATCTATCTTCATGGAAAGATGGAGATCAGGATATATTCCATCTTCTACTTGGCCATCTGAACCATTCAAGTTACGGTAGCAATATAGAATTTCATGGAAACAAGTTACCCAAAAACATAAGTGGAAAAAGTTGAAGAAAGTTGAAGAACTTTGAAAATGAATAGTGCTAAAACTGTTCATGAAAACACGCAATAAATTATTCCAGGAAAATGTTACGTACTTTTCATGAAATTTTGTTATCATCACTTAAAAACAAAAGAAGATTGGAAACAATTTGCACACTAACGTCAAGGCTCTTATCATCAGTAGCCCATCATACTCATTACCATGGTTTCAATTGACTCATGATTACACTAATATGTTTATGAGTCATACACAGAAGCTAATAACTTTTGAAGGAACATTTTTTCGAAGGTTTGCTAAAGTTTTCAAGAGTAAGTGAACATAATCAACTACTCAGAATACATCATTATTTTGAAAGATCATTCAATACAATATATCTTTCTCTCCCCATGAAAATTGTCAATCACACCATGGTGAGAGCATAATTTTCAGCATTCATGTATGAACAACAATCAAGTTTGGTTAGACTCAGAATATACACACGTACATGTAACATGCACATGTACATGTTCTTTTTCTTTCCCTCTTGGTTATCACCAGTAATAAATGGAAAGAAGGTTAATTGTTGATTGTTGAAAGAAAATTTTTTTTCACATAAATTCATAAATTCATTCAACACTAACCAAAATCAGCCAAAACATTGTAAAAAGACTGTCCTCGAACACTTGGTTGATTTTGATGATGGTCATCATCACCCGAAATGGTCACTTCGATAGGACCACTTTCTGATGCCACCACTTCTTCACCACTCACAGGCTGGTAAGAGGTTTGTTTTGGTGGAGAGTATTGAACGGAGGACATAATAAGCTACTTCAATTCAAGATACCAAGGCAGACACGAATCAAATATGATCAATGAAACTGAATCAAATTTAATTGATCTAATTCAATCAATTGAAATAAATAGAATGGACACAAAATAATGGACACAGTATCGCTCGAGAAAAGAAGAGAAGAAAAAGAAGCCTTCTCGATGGAACCAAAAAGTAACCAAAAATAACACAAAGGCCTATGGAAAGCGCGTTTGGTTCTTTTTCTGTTTATGTTTCCTCTAGAACTTGAGGCCTTTCTATTTGCTCTCTCTTGCTTCGGGTTTTGTATACAGTATATAGTCAAAAGAGAACATATATATACACTTCGAGAATGGATTTTCGGTGGGCCAAAATTTTTGGAGGGAGAAAGGAATAGGGAGCAGAGTGGTAAGAGTAGGGAATAGGAAGAGGACGAAAAAAGTTCTGAAAGTAAAATGTGATGATGGAAAAGAGGACCGATAGAGAGAGATAAAACGAATTGGCAGAGTTTTGCTAACTTTCGGGTTCTGGATTGCATGATAGTATCAGCAGAGAGAGAAACTGAATGCCTTGATCTATGAAAAGAGACTTCAAGATCTTGAGAAATCTTTGAGAAACATGATATGACTGTTGACAATTGTTCAAATCATTAAAACCGTAGAGAAAATGAAGGAGAAGGATAATTTTCATACATCAATCAAGCTCAAGTTTGATTGCATAATGATTCCCCAGTAAATACAACATGAACACACAGGAACAACCAATAAAAACAGACAACTATCAACGATATAATGATCAAGCAGAGAAAGGACACATACAGAGAGAGAAAGTCATAGTATGACGATTGTACATTGACTAACCAAATTCACCCAAAACATTATGAAAAGGACGTATTCCAGAGCTGGTTGGACTTCGATGATCATCATCACCCGAAATGGTCACCTCAACGGCACCACTTTCTGATGCACCTTCTTTACCACCCACAGGTTGATAAAAGGCTTGTTTTGATGGAGAAGATTGGGTTGAGGACATGTTTCACACTTACACACCCACAAAAAAATGGAAAAGAAACTAGCCAATTGAGGACTCAATTAAACTGATGATAGATGATCAATTGGAATGAGATTGTAATTAAAACAAATTAAAACACTCAACTCTACAGTTTGTCAAAAACTCAAAGAAAAAAAATAGCGTTTAAATGAAAAACAAAACATACACACAAACTGACTTGTGTGAGCAAAGATAAGCGCGTAAAGAGCAAAGATAAAGTTTTCAACTCCCTCTGTTTTTGCTTTCAAAACTTTTTCTCTCTTCCAGTTTTTTCTCTCTCTCTCTCTGTAACTTTGGGTTGAGTTGTTGAAATGGGAACACATATAAGTAACATGGGTTTTATCTCTTCTCTCCCTGATTTTTATGGGTTAAAAATTTTACACGGAGAGTAGAAGCAGTTGTAACAGTTATTTCAGTGTGGAGCTATGGGGTGGAGAAAAAAGTTTTTCGAGAGTTTTGGAAGTCGTATGTGTGTGTGGCGATGGAGAGGAGGGCCAAGGAAGAGAGAGAGAGAGAGAGAGAGAGAGAGAGAGAGAGAGAGAGAGAGAGAGAGAGAGAGAGAATGGTTTTTATCAGTTTTTAGGCAATCGATAATGATGGAGAGAGACTACTTTGGCTAACTGAGCATCATCATTTGTACATTGGCTTGAATGTTTATCAAAAAATACTTTCCACTTGGTGCTGCATCATGAGTGTCAGCATTTGGTGAAAGATGTCTGGAGCCGGTCGAAGTGTGTGGAGCGTTGAGCGATTTTTTTCTTCTTCTTCTTATTTCAAGTGTTATTTTTTGGTACTTATCGATCAAAATATGCTGTGTAAGCTTTTTGGAATAATTTTCAAGGTGATCAGAATTGAAAATGAACGAGATAATCATCACTTGAAGATAATTGGAATTGTATTATGACTACTTATTTCCAATAATAGGTCAATGAATATGCATGTGAAAATAATGAAAAGATAGCCAATAGTTAACATTGTAGTGAAGAATAATTATTGATGAAATTGGTGAAAGTTTTCCGAAAAATTGTCACGTATTTTTGGCATATGTGACAGAGTTCCGTTAGCTTCTTCTGATATGTAAAAGATATCCCCAATAGATAGATTGTAGTTATCTTCTCAAATGGAACTTTTCAAATGAATTTTGCGATATTATCTACTTATTGGAATGCTCTTATCATTCAAATAGATCATTTTGTCATTTTTATCCGTTCAGTTTGATAGAAACTGGAAAAAAACTTGGGCATCGAATATGTTGAGCCAAGAATACATGAAGATCTGAGCTTTTTGGCACTATTTTTTCCTACCCAAAACTTGCAATGATGATGATATGCATAAAAACATGAGGAGTTGAGGAGTTGAGGATCTTAAGAATTCAGATTTATACAATAATCAAGATCTGAGAGAGAGAACGTTCTACAGGAAAGGCTTCATAGAATTTTTTCCTATTCAATGTGAGCACACACATCCTCCCCAGTATTCTAGGACCCAGTCTACCCAATCGAAGTGATATGCATGAAAGTCTTCATGGTAATATCTCTCGCTACTTCCAGAATTTGATGCAAGGATCACACACATTCTAAGTGGTGATGAGGTGTGATTTCCGTTCACTATTGAGAGCTATCAAAAAAGATCATTCCATGAAAAGTGGCCATTATGGGATCTACTTTGAATTCATGACCACAGATATAAATTTGCCCCCAAAATTCTCTCTCTCTCCCTTCTTCTGACATCCAGTCATTCACAAAGAAAATCTCAACACACCGTAAAGCTCAAATACACACATTATCTATCAAGTATAAAAACTTATATATATCTCGATTTCCACTATAACAGCAAGAATGAGATACTGATCATCATCATGAGAAACTTAAATAAATGGGCAAGAAGAAGAAGTAGAAGAAGAAGAAGCTGTAAAAAGATGAGTAAAAAGAGAATGGACATCTCTCAAGTTTTCTTATATTAAAGGAAGAGAGAGAGAGAAAGAAGACAATCTTACTCTCATCAAATGTATCCAGAAAGGCGTAAAAGTGATCCAAGGTTTGTCCATGCTTGTCTGTGTCTGTGTCAAGAGTTGTTCACTTGACTACCACTACTATCGAATGGTCAAGACTTGTAACAAACTCTAAATTGCCCAGTTCATGTCGAAACAAATGATGCCACTCGACTAGTGGTCCAAAATCGAATCATAATGTTACATACAGTTTCTCTTTCTCATATAAGACAAAAAGGAACTTGCTGTCTCTTCACTTTGTCATTCTCTTCCTCATCTTTTTCCTACTTCTTCTTCTTCCTCTTTTTCAACTTCTATCGTATTTCATATCCAATTGCACTCTTTTTTTCTCGTTCTATCTCTTCTTTTTATATTCTCTACCAGTCTCATCTTCGTTCTGATCTTTCATCTTCCTCCTCTTCTTTTTTACACATCATCAATGTACATCTCATCTTAACACAGTAACACTGACAACAGCTTGTGAAGATGAAATTCCGATTCGCAACAGTCAAAAAATTTCATCACAAACACACTTGATACCAGTGGTAATGATGCAGATTATTGTCAAAGGTTAAGGGTTATCTGGGTCGAAATACTTTCATTCCTATTCCATTTCTTCTTCTATTCTGACCATCCATACACTTGCTCTTGTGTTCATCATTGATGCTGCTCTCTTTACAGTACAACTTTTACATGATGTTTCATTCATTCACTTTTACAAGTTGACAGGAAGAGGAGCACTTAGAATTCAGTATACATGTATGTATTGCATTTCTGCTACAAGCATTTGGGTGAGGAAAAGAATTCATGATAATTTATTAGAAGCGGAAAAAATTTGGCAAGAATAATGAGTACATAGCACACACTTGTTCTCCGGCAAATCTACTGATTTGATTTTAATTTTCTCTTCATCAAACAAGTAGGCTACTGTTATCACTGTGAGTAACAAAAATAACGGTACTTGGATTGAAAGTGAATGAATTGCTCTCCACATCTAGCTCGATATCGAGCTCATCTCGTATCGTGAATGGAGGACAAATTTTTTAGCAAGTTTTTTGTCCTAAAGCTGCATCTATTCCGTTGATGCTTGAAAAAATCGTAAGTGAAATATTTTGTCAATTTTGATGGGTCAAACACATAGATTTGATATGATTTTGAAGCATGTGAAACGCGAAACTGAAGCACTTCACTTGACATCATCTTGATATCTGTTTTCTTCTCTGTCTCTCTCTTCTTTCGAAGAGAAAAGAATAAAAACAGAATCCATGGTCTATGGATCTAGGATGACAATGGGAATATGAGGAGTAAGGCATCTCATCGATTGTATCAAAGTGCTTCACATTCATCCATAAACACAGAATTTGAGGTACATACATCTATCCAAAGTTTTTACCCTGTCTTGTTCTTCTTCTTCTTTCGTAGAAGAAACTTTCGAGAAATGCCAGAATTCAACTACTTGACTGGATATTTGTAGTCATTGGTGTTGTTTTCTTTCCTATACTTGTTTCATGATAACATACCATTCTGTTCTCTCATCTTACATGGAAAAAATTCATGCTAGAAGGCAAGTCTTAGGAAGAGAGAAGCAAAAAGAAGAGTATTACAAAATGAAAATTCAGTGAAGTTTAAGAAGAAGAGTAACAAAAAAAGGACAACAACAAAGAAGATTCTCTCTTAGCTATTCTTTAACGGTATAGACAGATATACCGAAAAATTCTTTTTCAAAATCTACTTTCACTCTTCAACAATAAGAGAATGTACTTGTGATGGCCAGTGAAGTATAACATTATGCATTCCTTTAACCAATAAGAGAGAGAGAGAGAGAGAGAGAGAGAGAGAGAGAGAGAGAGAGAGAGAGAGAGAATATACGAGATACAATAGAAAAGAATAGCAAGAGAAAATCGACCATACTAAGAACATGGATGATTTCTTGTTTGCTGACTAAACTTTAACCATACTGCAACTTAAAGAGTAGCCAGAGAATGCTCAAATACTGTAAAGAATCCAGGGAAAAAATTCTTACAACTTTTTTTTCGCTCTTTTTCCCATACTTTTTGGATTGTCAACCTTTCTAACATTATTTTAATGGAATACATTTTGAACTTGCTCTGTGTCAGTGTGTTATTCTGTTGATACCAAAGATGAAAAATTAGATCCTTTTCTAAGATGGTGAATTCATCACTTTTCAGTCCTCTCTCTCTTTTTTCCTCAGAATAACATCATGAATATAAAATAACTCATATAACGGTGAAGCCATTCCAAGAACACTTGAATGCAGAGCGAAAACGTGAACACAATTACATCATCACTTCACCATTTCACTTATGGTTCAAGTAAAATACATGGGGAGGGATGCTGGGTTGGGAAGGAAGATGGAGAAGTGAAAAGAAAAACATTGATAGTTCGGTATGACAATCTAGTATTATTAAGTTTGTCAAAAAATATGATAGTTATACACACATGAATCAAGCCTAAAGTAATCTAAAATGAAGTACTCGCACACACAGAAAGGCTATGGAACAAAAATTCTGTCTCTTCAAGATTGTGGAAAAGAATATATGAACATATGAGTATACTCAAGAAGAATGACACACATAAGAATTTGGTTTCGAAAGATGCGGAAAAACGCACATACATGAAGATATCTACATGCATATTTTCAGAATTTAGCCTACTAATACTTTTGATGGGCTTGTCTATGGGTTTGTACTCTGGGCATGAAAAAAGACGATGAAGAAGAAGCTTGAATGGATAATGTGTATGTTGGGTGTTGGTGCAATTGCATAAAAAGTGCAAAGAGATTAGTTCTGCTCTGTTTAGGATACCAGC